>JAYMTH010002776.1:0-11979 GCA_036897465.1 Pelargonium australe
TTTTACTGTCATACTTTTATTATTATTATTATTATTATTATTATTATTATTACTATCTCAATGATATATATGTTGTTTTGTTGAAGATGGATCGAAACAGAGATGAGTTAGTTAGGCTGAAGAGCATATCAACCGGAGCTCCGGCTTCTCCAAAGGCATCACCGTTAAATAATCGGTATGTACGGTCAGGATCCACCAGCGGGGCAAACATGAAGAGACCTCTCAATGCCGCCAAAGCTGCGGCTCAAAGGCTTGCACAAGTGATGGCCAATCAAGATGACAATGATGACAACGACGAAGACGATGAGCTCGTCGTTGATTATGCCTCTTCCGGTGGCCAACCCGGAAGCATTGGCCTTGGAGGAGGAGGACGTCCGGCACGACAACGATCTCCAATGGTATGTTTGTGTATGTGTGTCTTGATATATATCTTTAGGGAAATGTATTAAGAATATGTTAAAAATGAACAATAAGTGCGGATTGACTTTGAAAATGTCTAAACGAACGTGAACTAGTACAAAATAAATGCAAAAACTTGAATGTTTTGTTTTAACGGGTATATGCACTTGTTTTTCATTGTTCACATATTTTTGTGCGTTTAGAAACTCCTATAAACCTAAGTGCACAAATTATACTACAATAAATGTATAAGAATATGCGAACAATGAAAAGAAAGTGTAATTTAACTTTGAAAGTGTTTAGGAGAACATGAATGAGCACAAAAAGAGTGAAACACTTGAACGTCTATTCCGGTTAGTATCGACACTTTTTTCACTGCTCACATGTTTTATGCATTTAGGAACTCTTGTGAACCTAAGTGCACAAATTTTACAGCATGAAGGATGAAAGGTGCATATACATACTGACTTTGAAAATATTTAGACGATCGGGAGTGAGTACGAATAGGGTGTGAAAACTCAATTTTAGATATGTTTTTATTTCATAGTGAATTTGTCTAGATTACTTTTTAATGATTGTCTCACATTCTTTAATATTCCTCAAAGACTTTTTCATAGCCAATTTTCCCTAGTTCTACTTATTTTCATAATTTTGTGCACTTATTTGTATAATTATGCTTATGCAGTCAAAGTTTAGCATCAAAAAAATGATGTAGCTAGTTACCTAGACCTAATGTTTGTTTGTGTTTTAACTAATTAATTATTATCTTATACTTTAAATACATTGTTTACGCTATTTAGATGCTGTGTACGGTTCATAAGCAACCTGTTAGATAGAAATCAATTGGTTTATAATGATTGTCTAGACATTCTTTTACTTTATTTCTCTTGTTCTTGATAACTTTGAGCACTTATATGTGCCATTGTGTTTTAGCACTTAAATTTTTGCATAAAAAAGACCTAGCTAGCTAAGATTATAGTTTGATTGTGTTTTAACTGATTAGTTTTCTCTTATATTTTAAAAATTATATAGACGGTACGTACAGTTCAAGAGCAGCAACCTGCTCGTTTGACATCGATTGCTAGTGGTCGATCATCAGCTAGCCCCAGCCGTGGAGAACAACAACGCCAAACTCCATCATCCTTACGTTTGAGCTTGACACCACCGGGCCCAAGCAGTGGTCGATTATCATCAACATCATTAGCCAGCCCTAGCATTAGTGGTGGTCGATCAAGTTTGGACCAACCTCCATCTTTAGTTGTAGGTGGTGCTTTTGGTCGAACTGGACCATTATCGCCAACCCCTAACCCTATGCAACAACAACCATCCCTAAGTATAAACTCTGTTGACCAATCATCGTCTTCAGTTCGTTCTAATTCACTCTCTAGACCGTCTAGTGTTAATAACTCCATGGACCAACCTCTATCTGCTCGTCGATCATCTCAACCCTCCAATTCCTTAGAACAACAACCTCCATCTGCTCGTTCCTCACCAGCTACACGTCCATATTTAGGAGTCAAGATGGTACCTCCTAGTGTATCCATATCTCTAAAGCCTACCGCTGGCGAGCCAACACCTGATTATAACCGAAGAGAAAGAAGGTATATCTTCAAGTCTTCATCAAATATATACATATACATATACATAGTTATGTTGGACACCATTGTAGTCTGAAGCTGAAATTTTGTATTCATATGTCAACTTAGTACTGTTGGGGGAACTCTCGTTCAAAGTTTTATTTTCTTTAGGGTTAAATAGTTTTGCCTTCTTGAACTGACACATTTGTTTGGATTTAGACCCTAATTAACGTTTTCCTTGTTTGAGCCATTGTAAACTATTTTTTATTATTTAAACTCACTCAATCGACTGTAGCCGGTCTTCAGGTGTACTTTAGCATTTGTTGACACGCCATCACGCCACATTAGATACAACGTGTCCATGCCACACAAGACAAAACGTTGTGTTTCATTATTTGTTTTTTTACATCACAAACATCCAAAATAACGTCGTTTTGGTCGTGAATGATGAAAAGATGAAATGGTGTGATGGCGTGGCATGTACTCATGGACTCTGTATCTAACATTGCATGACGATGTGTCAACAAATGATGACGTGAGACCTGAAAACAGCTACAACCGTTTGAGTGTGTTTAATTTATAAAAAAATGGTTTACAGGCTATAACTAGACAAAATCCTAATCAGATGCTAAAAAAAATGGTGTCAGTCCAAGAGAGTCAAAACCATTTAACCATTGTTTTATATACAAGGGGTAATTATGTATTACTACCCAATTACGATGTTTTGATCCAGACAACTACACTCTTAGAGTTCCATAACATTTACCCTCAATATATTTTAACTTCGTATGCAAATCATCAATTTAAATGGATACATTCACTCTCTTTCATCATGTGCTTTGCGTCATAAATGTCATATTTGAAATCCAAAATCTTGGAGAGAAATTTCATATATGTAAAACGATAACTGAATGGGAACTGGGTTAGGATTCCTTTGAGATTGTAAGGATATTTGGGGAAGAATGAGAGAATAGAGATGTGCAAAACTCATAATGAAAGAGAATCAATTTCTCCGTTAAAACTGATGGTTGTAAATGTTATGAAAATTGAAATGTGTAGTTTTGTGTTTTACGATATCACAGTTGGATAGTAATCCATAATGAAGCTTATATATAATTGTGCTTACCATACTTACTTTTGTGCATTATTCATTCCTTTCACACAATTCAAACTGCTTGGAACATGACATTCAATATTATATTTGATTTAGTAAATCAGTTTCATCGTCTTGGAAGTGCAGGAACTCAATAGAAATGGGGAATATGAGCTCAAAAGAAACTAGCAATCGACGTTCCACTTCTATTCTACAAGACGAGGTATATATGTGTGTGCGCGCGAGTCATTTCGGGTCCATCATCTACATATGTCTATCTTTGTTTATACTGAATATTGATCAATAGCTTTGAATTGCAATCTTAAAGCTTCAATTTATGATGTTTGCAGCTTGATATGCTTCAGGAGGAAAATGAAAGTTTACTAGAAAAGGTGATGACAACACTGCCTCATACCTAGAATCTCTATATGCAAACTGAGTACTACATATTTCGCATATACATAACTTCAATTTGCCAAAAGCAAATATTACATGTGCATGATTAATAATATGATTTTATCTCTTACATCATCTAGTTAATTGGTAGGAATGGTCATCGGGCGGGGAGTGTCATTCCCATCGCTGCATTAAAAAATTACTCTCCATTCCCACACGATGATGAGCTTTTATCCCTCATCTCCGTCTTCATCCCCGACAGGTTTTACCCACGAGTGAAATAAATCTTCAAAAATACTAAAAACTGAATTTCTAAATTCTTAAATCTCCACCCGAAATCCGAATCTTCACTCTTGTCAAATATATCAATCCCTAAACACACAAGTTACAAAGTTAAAATAAAGATTGTAACTTAGTAACTGCGACAAACATGGTTATATATATACATATACATATAATTAACATGTTCAAATGGCTAGAGTTATAATATTATTGCTAAGAGGTCATATGCACATGAGTTTCAGTTTTTTATTTCTCATGGAGATTTATTCATTCCTTTCCCGTTCTCGTTAGCCACATAAGCAGAGAATACCCGTTCCGTTCAGACCAGATTTTTGTGGGTTAGAGCGAGTTTTCCCCGCATGATGACCATCCCCGTTAATTGGTAATCCTTGTAGTTTATATCAAATATAAATGTGGCTTCAACGGGTTAGGTTGGAAGAAGAAAAGCGGTTTTTTGAGAAAAACATTACTTCTGTGTTATCACATATTTATTTATACATAGCACTCCATTTGATATGTGCCTCCCCAGCTTCGACTTGCAGAGGAGCGGATAGATGAAGCAGAGGAGAGAGCTCGGCAACTTGAAAAACAGGTAATGTTTTTTATTTTTTATTTTGAATTTTATGAAGCATTGTATTGCAGTACAAATAATAAAATTACGTAGTCAGTACTTATCATTTTTTTTTTCTTTTTGTAAAAAGTTCAATTAAATTACTGCTAGTGGAAACTATCACATTAAAATAAAGAAAAAAGAACAATATAGCACATTCGAAAAATGGCAAGAGAGAGTAGCTAGGTGCCTGTAAAATTAGGTACACATATTGTTCTACATATTTATAATAGACTCTCTCGTCCCAAGAGTGTGATTGTTTCTATGTTGGGAATAATTAAGGAGAAGTTAGTTAAGATAGCTTGTTTTGGGATAGATGGAGTAGTAATTAAGATCTATTGTTGCTTCAAAATAACCAAAAATGGGTGATATTTGGTTGATACATTTACAGATTGCAATTAGCCACCATTTGGTTGTTTTTCTTTAGATATCTACTAATTCAAAATATGTTTAAATTGCAGGTTGCTAGTCTTGGGGAAGGCGTAACATTGGAGGCCCGACTCTTGAGCAGGCAAGTTTCAAGATTCATATATTACGTATATTATGCAAGAATAAATTTTTGTGTGGAAGCTAATTAATTGAGTGTGCACCACGCTTCAGAAAGGAGGCAGCTCTTCAACAACGGGAGGTATGTATTATTGGCATGTTTTTATTGGTACAAGTATATATATAATGCCTTCATTTTTAATCTAGATTGTATATATACATATGCTATACACATTTGTTTATGTTTAGACCATTAGGTTCTTCACTTCTTCATTAGTTTAGCATAAAACAACTATACGATTCAACTAGTTATAATAGATTGGAATTCTTTATTTAAGTGCACAAATAAATTGTTCATGCACGAACATGTTTCAATGTTTGTCGACATAATGTTCAATGTTCGTTTAAAATATTTTTTTAATGTGTGGAAAAAAAATGTTTAGTTGACATTGATGATGAATGATATCGACAAACATTGAAATATGTTGGTGATTATTTTTCTTTTGTGCACTTAGGCGATCCAAATATATATTAGTGTTTTCGGATGCTACTTGGAGTAGTGTATCAAATGATGTTGTCCTTCTTTTGCCAATTCTAAAATAAGAGAAAGGTTCTAGTTATAACATTCTTGAAACATCTGAGATCTTGCATCGATCAAACGAATAGTCCAGACAAATAAATTTGGACGTGCAAATATTATTTTTATGCTGATCAATCGATCTTTAACTGCAAATAAAGAAACAATTGTAGTTTTCCTCCAGGCAGCTTTGAGAGTTGCAGCAGCTCAAACTCACGAAGTTAAAAGTGAAGAGATTGCTGCCCTTAGGATGGAAGCTGAGGTACGTACGTAGTCTAGACATTTTCATTTTCACGCATTTTTCAATGCTGGTTTAATTTACAGTACACTATTTATATTATTTCTCGAAAATTCTTCAAAAGTTTGTCCATTAATTGTTAATAATGAAATTTGGAATTAAGAGTGCTAGAGACGAGGCAGCAATTGCATTGGAGCATATGCATGAAGCTCAATATGAAACGAAAGCACTTCGGACGGTGACTAAGAGAATGATACTAAGTCAAGAGGAGATGGTTAGTGCATCTCAGCTCTCAATTAATCACCTTTTAATTGTCATTCGGTTTCTGTAATTATCCCATCCCTAATGTGATTTGCAGTTTTCATTGTAGGAAGAAGTTGTTTTGAAGAGGTGTTGGTTGGCTCGCTATTGGAGTTTATGTGTCAAATATGGTAATTAATTGGTATTTCATTTTTCACAAATCACTTTTTAAAGTCAAATTAAACAATGAAGTTGTACACATGAAATTTGTTTGAAAGAACATTGGAAATTATGAATTGACCATAATATTTTAACATTTGCTCATGTTTAATTCATAATTGAAACAAAGAAAAAGAAAATGCAGACAAGATCTTTAAAAGTCATTATAAAAATAACAAACAAAAATATCTTTATAAAGACACCCTTAACCAACACTTATTTTGGATCCGAACTCGCATGTACCTGATGATCAACTAGCATTTTTGCAGGTTTGGATTTCATAAAATATACACAATTAATTTTTGGGCTTTGGTCGGATTTGTCATAAGAAGTGCGGGTCAAATCAAGCAAATATGCACCTAGTCTACACCTTGTCTATGTAAAATTCGCAATCTAACCAAACCTGATTCACGACCCGCATGAACCCACAACCCAAGCCCGATCCAAATCTTGAATTGCGAGCTGACTTATTAGGAAAGATAATTAATTTTGTTTAATTATGGTGTTGCAAATGCAATTTTCAAATGTCATGGCCCGTGTGAAGTGAACAGTTAAAATATTAATTGACAGATATTTATCCAGAGATAGCCGGAGCAAGATACGAATATTGGTCATCGGTGGCTCCTCTTCCTTTAGAAGTTGTATTGTCTACAGGACATCGAGCTAAAGAAGACAACTTAGTTGGTATGTACCATATCTACAAATACGCTCGTATTTTTACCATACCACTTTTGCCGACTTGATTCCAACATAATTGGCCCGAACTAGTAATGGTCTATAGCTAGGTTGTGGGTCATTTTACCATGCATATATACTATGTGTTTTATTAATGAAAGTAACATATAGGTGAGTTTATACATTAATTGTAGTTACAGGGAACGACTCGGAGGAAAGGGAAAATGCGTTACGAGATTTAACCAACCATATGGCTGGAGACGGAAATGTTGAGACCATGCTTGTCGTTGAGAAGGGTATGAGGGAATTGGCTTCATTGAAGGTTCTTTTCATTTCCAAAACCTATATTTTAGTTTCAAAATTTTGTTTTTGCACAAATTTAGTACTATTGCATGTTTGTTAGAAGTATACAATTAAGTTAGACTTTTGGTAAGAGTATTAAATTAAGTTAGGCCATCATATTACAATTTAGTCCTTTACAAGGTATCTGAGTTTGGTTTAGATCTAGACCTAGGCTCGATTAAGTTGCCTCCCCTTGTGATCTCTGTCCCACTTGCAGAAGGGCATGCATGCAATGGTCCACGTATAAGAAATACAACTACATCGTGAGGAAAAAGGTCGATTTAAACTGATTGTGCATGTGTCGAGCCCATGGACAAACGGAAAATTTGAGACTTGCACGTGAGATGAGTGTTCGAGCTTCATTTTTTGGATCTGAAACTTGTGACTTGCGTGAGACAACTCACCAAAAATGGAGACCTTAACTTTTTTTTTTTTGGGACACCGCCTCTTTCGCAAAAGTAAGATCTTGATCGAAAATCACAACAACTAGAGAGAGAAAGTGAAATGCAATTGTGTGGGGATCCTTTTCTCTTACCGACATGTATTTATACTTGTTACCATTTCCGCTACGTGTTGATGTGTGGTTGGTCAATGGCAAGGTGAGGTATTCTTGAGGCCCATTTGTGGTTTGGGCTCTTGCTTTTTGCGCGGTCCGTTTTGCGGTCGCCGAGCGAATTCGAGATTTTTCATATGCTTCTCGTGTTCCGAGGAGAACCATAGAAACATGTACCTCTCAGGGGTAGCATCCTAGGGCCTCCAAGAATGCCGGTTGATCGTGATTCATATTGATAAGTTGAGGAACCTTTGAGATGACCCGTGGTTGTGGTTTGAGCTTCCCTCATATTTCCAAAGTGTTGTGGTCTTCCCCTAACCCTCAAACGACCTCAAATACAAAGAAATGGGCGTGGGCACCTCAAGATTTGAAACCCCACCTCTCATTAGAAGAAGAATGATTGTCGTGGCTTGGTTGGTTGTTTGGTGTCCGCACTCGAGATTGTCACAACAACATTGATTGTCCTGGCCTTGTTGAACTTGGCCGCTCACATTCATCTTCATGCCACTCAAGATTGTCGTGACGATATTTACCGTCATGACTTCCTTGGGTTCGTTTGCCCGTCCTCCACTCCCTGCCACTTGAGATCATAGCGAAATGAAATCTCGTTGCCACGATATTGGCTATCAAGGTCCCTTTGGCTTGTATGTTCATTGTTCGTCTTCGTTCCACTCGAGATTGTCAAGACAGGGAATCTCGTCACGTCGAGACTAGTCGTCATGGCCTCTATTGCTTTTTTATGTCCCCATTGATCATATTCCTTCTATTCGAAGGTCCTGATTGTCATATCTAGCCACAAAGGATTTTGTTAGGTTTCCTCGATGGTCGAAGGCTTTACATTGCTTTGGTTTTGCTTCCAATGGAATCAGTTTATATTGAAATGACGAACAACATGAAATCGATCGACCAATTTGTAAATTAATAAACCAGTTTTCGTTCATAAACCAATTTGTAAATTAATCAATAAATTAGTAAACCAATTTTAGATTCAATTTTGTGTATGATACGATTAGATTTCAACCAAAATCATCTTCGTTACAAAAAATTCAGAAACTTTCAAACAAAAAAATCAGATCGTCTAGCCTCAAATCTCTATCTATGCCGGTTTATTTGACCAATTGTCATTGGTGCTCTTGCTTTCGTGAGCTGAGCAATTAGCTCTATCTTTGTTTTTATCTTCGATCATTAGAAATGGCCTGTTTCGCAATGGTGACATGGATATGGGTCTCTGGTGGATAGACCTGTCATGCAAGCTCGAATCTCTACCTCTACCTAATCTATTAGACCCGCAGTCGCCATCGTCTTCTTCGACTTCCAGATCTGGCAGCAGAGCAGGCAAGCCAAAGACGATGAACATCGTTGGTGACCCACTACGGGCACAACCAAAGACGCGTTGTAAGCACTACCATTCAAAAAGATGAGCACCACCGAAGACTCCGTGAGCACTCGCTGGTGAAGCTAACCTGAACTTGTTAGCGATCTAGACCCTCATCTCTCTCTCTCTCTCTCTCTATTATACACGGAGAAGAGATTGTTGAGCACCACCGAAGACGAGGTCGTTGAGCATTGGAGATGAGAGATTGTTAATGTCCTCACCGTCATCCTCCACGCTATGCATCGTGCTTGTTGAAGTAGTTAATAAAGCATCCCACATCAGATAAATATAAAGTGAATGATCTAAATACAATGGTAGAAGCCAGAAGACCTAACCATTATGTGTAGCCCATTATCAAATTTAACATGGTATCAAAGCTGGTTTTGGTCTAGGCCTAGGTCTAAAGGTGGCCCGTTAATATTGCCTACCCTCCTGGTCTCCAGCCAACTTGCAGATGGATATGCCTGCAGTGGCACATGTTCCACATGTGAGGGGGAGTGCTGATGCACGTGTCAGACCCACCGATAAAAGAAAAATATGAGGCTCTCACTTGAGGGGGAGTGTTGAAGTGGGTAATAATGTGTCTCACATCGGATAAATATAAAGGTGAATCAGCAAAATATATTGGTGGAAGCCAAACCCTAATAATAAGGTTGACCTTTTAGTATTGAAACTCAAGCTATTATGTGTACCCTTGACTCCACCATACATGAGACCGTGATAAGCAAAGACCACCGCGCCACTTGGTCTCATCCATCTTCACCACCGCCGCTTGGTCTCTCGGAGAAGAAATTGAGTATGAGTCATTTTGTTATTTTGTCTATGTGAGATGTTTAGTTTAGGTTTTGTAGATTAGTTTTGCAATGAGTATTAGGTTAGGTTAGGTTATAAGTTTAGTTTAGTTTAGGTGAAGTTTACTTAGTTTATTTGATATGAATTTAATCATTTTAATGGAAATGGCATTTTAGTTATTTTTTTAGTGTGTAATAACTGACGGAGTTATGACAGAATTAGGATTAGATAGTTTATGGTAGCTTAAAGTAACAAAAAATAGTTCAAGGGTGCTCAAAACAAAAAGTGTCTCTAGTTGAAGAGTGTCATTTGTAATTTCCCTTAATTTTTATGTTGGGTTCTAGATGCACTTGAGTTTTGTTATACATGCATATTATGTATGTACCTTACTTTCAACTTTGTTCTCCTTATTTTGTTCAAATTTGAAAAGTGGTTTTAGAACGGAAAACAAATTTTACTTGAATATTATTTGTGAAGGTAAGAGATGCAGTAGCACTTGCAATGGCTAAACAGGGACGCCCAACGCTGAGAACTTCTTTAGCTGGTATGAAACTATTTGTTAGGAGAATGTTTCACAATGTTAACTTAGTATTTATTTTGTTTTAAATTAATCCCCAATTTAGTCATCTTATTATTAATATTGTTCCAAAATAGTCCTCTTAGTACTATCCATTTTGTTTCAAATTGGTCTCCAATTTTTTTTTTGTTTCAATTTAGTCAAAATTGTTCCATACATTTTGTTTCAAATCAACACATCCTAAAACTAAACCGTCTAATTATGATGATGTGAAAAATATTTTTTATTTTTCTTATCAAACTAAATAATGTGAAAATTTAACGTGGTGATTATGCCGACTAGGAGTAAAGTTGACAATTTGTATTTCGGATCGGATTGGGATTGGTATAAGAGTATTTCGGATCGGATTGGATAAAATTAAGATTTTTAGTGTAAAATGAGCGAATTTGTCCGACCGATCCGTATTTTGCGGGAAAAATCTGTCGTTTTGTGTCAAGTGCGGCACACAAGATATTCATTAGTGATTCCTTGACTTACGTAATTATCCTGTTAAAAAATTTAATTACTTAATTTTAATAAAGAAAATAAAAATATTTTCCATCTCATCATAATTTGACAACTTAGTTGCTAGATGAAACGATTTAAGACAAAACGGATACTAAGAGGAACAAATTGGAACAATCTTGATAGTAAGATGACTAAATTGGAAACTAATTTGCAACAAAATGAACACTAAGATGACTATTTTGGAACAATTTTGATACTAAGAGAACAAAACTAAAAATAACATAAAAAATTGGGATTTGGAACAAAATAAATATTAAGAGTACCATTTTAAAACATTCTCCTGCTTGTTGCAGTATATCTAGTGTTTGCTAGATTTGGAATAATGATCCAAAAGTTATTAGTTCAAACAATTGGATTTAAGAAAAAGAAAACATTTTTTTTTATTCTTCCTCAATTATTCTCCTCTAGTTCCTTTCTTGATTTATACGTGATTCGCAATGTGTAACACATTACGAGAAGAGAAAAAAAATCTTAACCAATACCTTTTTTTAGCATTCATCAAGTCAAAATAAGGAGATTAATATTGCAATAGTAGTGTTTGAACCCAACTTTGCTGGGTGTTTGTCTTCTTTTTTTATTTTTAATTTTGTTCACTTATACATGATTCTGGTTTTTTTTGCTTTATTAGTGTTTAGTTCTTGGATCATCTTAATTAAGTGTTTAGCTCAATAATAATAATAATAATAACATGTCTTGTAAATTTAACAATTTTCACAAATTTTATCTCTTTTGATTTTTTTCTCACTCATGTTAGATTGGTTCATAAAGAGTAACTATAATTAGAACATGAATATGTAATTCTATACAAATTAAATCACTATATAAATCTATATATATAGAATAAGAAATCTAAACCACAAACTTTTTGGCTTAGGCTAAGCCAAACCAATGAAAGAGTGACACCTCATTAAAATACCTAGTTACCCACCCAAGTGAATTTGTGGGAGCGGAGCGACCCGTTGGATCCAAACATTTTAAATGAGATGTCATAATATATATATAGGGATTGAGGATCCTAAGCCAATAATTATTTGGCTTAGG
>JAYMTH010002777.1:0-11978 GCA_036897465.1 Pelargonium australe
AGAAATGAGGAAAGCGTCAACTAGAGGGGAGACAGATTGAACATCTCCTTGTTATCTAATAAAACCAAACCTAAAAGCAGTTGATCCAGTAGTATATAATAAAAACTGATACATGTTGTTTTGACATATTCCAACCGACAAAACAATAACAAAAGGATTGAACATTAGGAAAACCCATTGATAACGAAAGTAGATTACAAAATTTTCATAGTCACCCAGAAATAATCTAATACTATAATTTTTTCAAAATATTTGGAACAAAGAAAACAATTATTGTTGGCACCACCAATCAGATGTCTTTTTGGCTTTTGCTAATTGTTTTCTCCGTTGGTTTGGAAGTGTTCTATGGGGATAGGACATAAAAGTTTGTGCGTGGGAAAAAAGTTCATTTTAGTCTCTGAACTATCCAAAACGTTTCGCTTTAGTTCCTAAACTTCTAAGTGTTTCAAAATAGTCCAAAGTTGAGCAAAACGATCAATTTTAGTTCAAAGTTGGACGAATACGTTCCAAATTAGTCAATTCCGTTAAATATAGTGACATAATATGTCAATTGTTGCGTTCCAAATCAGTCCATTCCGTCACTATATTTAACGAAATGGACTGATTTGGAACGTTTTCGTCCAACTTTGGACTAAAATTGATCGTTTTGCTTAACTTTGGACTATTATGAAACACTTGAAAGTTTAGGGACTAAACCGAAACGTTTTGGACAGTTCAAGGACTAAAATGAACATTTTCCAAAAAAAAAAAAAAACCTTGCCACTTCTACTGGCGGGAAACAACAAAGGCACAAAACCCAAGAACAAAACGCTGGCCATTTTTATTTTTAGTTTTGAAACATAAAACCCAAAACCCTCGAAATGGCCTCTACATTTTCATTTTAGTAAAAATTGAAGAAGACGAACAAGCTTCTTCTCAGTACACTATGTACTGGTTTACAACCAGAAACGCCGTCGTTGCGTTACCACGCCGGCGCTCTCTGTCTCTCCTGCTTGGTCGACTTCCGGTTCACAGATACAGTTCTTTTACACCCACTCCTCTTCTCCAGTAATCTCCTCCTCCTCTCTCTCATCAAGCATTTATATTATTTTCCTGTAAAAAATGTGCTTTATTTTTAATGGTGGGTATTGAGCATTTCAAAGTTTTTGATTTGGTTGAGATATAATAATTTATTTTATTTAATGGGTATTGACTAAAAAAGACAATCATGAACAATGATCTCTTGTTGAGCTTCAATTTACATTGCTCCTCACAACTTGAAGTTGGAATTTTGTGTTGGAGACCTCAGATAGAAAACTCCCATTTCATGCCTTCAAATCAAGGCCTCTTTTATTTCTGTTGAAAAGAGAACACAACAATTCAAATGTATTTTATTTTTTTATGTGTTATTATTATTATTTTGATAGAAAATTGGATGACACATTTGTAATGCTGGTGTGGTTTCTGATTTGAGCCTATAACAACCCCATCTGATAACTATGTTTTATTTTTGCAATGTGTGTATCCACTGGAAATATTTGTACACCTGAAGAATGGTTCCCTCTTTATGTGGACTATGCTAATTATATCACCTTCACTATAACGATTATTTTATTCTTTATTTATGTCGTTCGGCACCCAAATGGTAAAATCTTGCCTTTTCACTACAGCGGCGGGCAGTTCAAGCAGACTTATTGCTTTAAGGATCCAAAAGTTTGGACAGGAACCCGAAAGGCTGCCAAGAAAGTTAAAGAAATCAAAATTTCCTTAGATGATAAGGATCTTTCTCACATGATATGGTGGAAGGAGGTGAGCCGAATAATAATAAGACTTTGCTGGGTTAGCTAAGTCTTTTGAATGTTATAGCGTGTATCATGTAATTGTCTCATAGTCAGTTGTTTTGCTGTTGCATTTTTATTGCAGAGGATGGACATGTGCAAGAAGCCTTGTACCATGCTTCTAGTTAAAAGGCTGTCATATTCCAATTTGCTGGGCTTGGATGTTAACTTGAAAAATGGGAGGTGAGCTTTCAATTTTCATCATGTTCAGGTTGGCTTGTTGGCTAGTTTTTATTTTGGCCACATGTTTAATGTCTTCAAAGGATACCTTCATGATTTTTACCATTTACATTTTCTGATTCCATTCATCAAGGTTCTGTTCTGTGTTTTCTGTTTTCAAGATTCTAAGTTAAATTCTACATTATGAGGTCTTGTTCTTCATGTATAAGGTTAACCAATTGCAGTCTAATATGCCTTTATGTTATACTTATGATTCATAATTGATTAGTGATGATGGGGATGATATAGCATTGTGTTTTGTGCGAGATGGTGAGGAAAAAAGGATTGTGATAGCCAGTTTGAACCATTTGAGAGTTTTGCAGGGCTGAGTTTGTTCATCCTAGTATGGATTCATGCGTTTCATGGGGCTGAATCAAGTCTTATGCATGCTAAAGTCTAAACATAAAAATAATTAGTATTGCTATATCGATCTTCAAAGAGAACCTAACATTAATGCAATCAATCCCAAGACATGACAAACAATTTTAATCCTTTTGTCGATGGAACTAGCACTGACACTATATATTTATACATTCCCCGTATCATGGATGATATTTGTTAAAAACCAACTCAACTAAAAGTTTAAGCTGATAGTTGAAGACTCAATTATATTTTTATACTCTAAAAACACACCCCTCACTAGAACTAGCACGAGTAGCCACTTTATATATATATAATTTAATTTAACACTCTGAAAGCATGCCCCTCATGTGCAAGCCCATTATTGCTTTGCCCGTGGGCCAACACACATGAATGCACAAGTCATCATCTTTCCTTGTGCCGACTTGAACTTGTGACCTTAAGTCATCGAGGCTCTGATACCATGTGAAGAACCAACTCAACTAAAAGCCTAAACTGATAGTTGAAAGCCCAATTTAATTTTTTTACTCTTAACAATATTGAAAATAGCTCAATATTGATTCTAGCTATAAACTGAAAATTTTCCATATAAGTGCCCCTTATTTTACTTTTAATTTAAAGTTATATTTGTATGATGATGTGACTGCAGCCTCATTGTTCAACATAAGCTATGTGATGGGTGTTAGCATATTAGGGAAGAGTGGTTAGTTGAAGGAGAACTGATTTTCAATACGCATATGAAATGAGCACATGATCCTTCTCACAATGCACCAATTGAATAGTATATCAAGTAATGGACAACCAAATTATAATATATTTTAAATATAAAACCCCATTATGTAGATAAGATCAGAGATTGATTAGGATTCCGGCAACAAAAAAAACTACTTCCTGTTGTGAGTATTGTTTTCTAGAGTGGTCATTATCTTATTTGTGATGAATATGTCTAGTGTTTGACTTCTTTAATTGCATTGTCATTAGGTGCATATATTAAAGCTTAGAAGGGTTTTTCAAACATTTTTTTACATCGATAAATCAAGGTTTAAATGTTTTGACACTCCTGGACTTACATTTTTTTATGTCAACCCCTAAATTGGTCTTTTTAACGACTAAACCCCTAGATTCAACAAAATTGTGTCTTCTTCTTTTTCTTGCCAAATTATAGTTAAATATCAATATTGGGCTACAATCATGACTTGAGCTTCCACTACTAAAATATCAACCTTATTAGTAGAGTTTCACTTGCATCATTATATGTAGTCACTTTACTTTATATTTTACCGGTGTGGGATCACTTAACACTCCCCCTCACGTGCAATCCGAATATGATAGATGGGCTTGAGCCATAGATCTGCACGTGAATAGATGGACTTAAGTCGAGAGGTAAGGCAAATGGGCCATTAGGCCCAAACAAAATCACATAACACTCCCCCTCACATGCAGTCCGAATAAGATAGATAGGCATGAGCCCGAACCTGCAAATGGGTAGGTGGACTTAAGTTGAGGTGTAAGGCAAATGAGTCTTTAGGCCCAAACAAAATCGACTTTGATACCATGTTAAAAAACAATATTGGGCTACAATTATGACTAGAGCTTCCATTACTAAAAGGTCAACCTTATTAGTAGGGTTTGACTTGCATCATTATATGTAGCCACCTTACTATACATTTTATCGACATTGTATAATTGTTTATAGTCAATTCCTCCGTATAAGCTGCCTTATCCCCAATATGAAATGCGGTTTGATTAAATACAACAATACTTTCTCTACCAATGCTTAGAGGACACAAACGGATATAATGCAGTTTTTGAAGCTTGAGAACGAGACTCCAAACAAAAATTTGAACAAAATCCATCGGTCATATTGTTCACGACTAAGAGGAAGACTTTTTTGAAGAAGATAAACTTGTTTGCATTTTGAATGGGCTGAGTAGTATCCTCATCCTCAATGGGCGGAACAACATCCTCATCCTCAATGGACATAGCAACATACTCATCCTTAATGGGCGGAGCAAAAAGTCGCACCCTCTGCCAATTTCTTTGCCCATGAAGGAAATACTGAAAAACGAACCTCCAAGTTCTCATTTTTTTCCTCTTTGTTTCTTTCCTTATGTTAGAATGTAGATATGTTAGAATGTAAATATTAGATAGATAAAGAACATTGTAGTCTTTTACTTAAGTGTTAAGCTCTACAAATAGTGCTCTTGTGTATGTTGTTAAACATACAAAAATATAAAACTTATTCTCTCTAGTTTTTCATGGTATCAGAGCCTTAGTGACCTATTTTAGGATATTTTTGAGCACCATTGGGTCAGTTTTTCGCAACAACCGATCAGTTTTATCGCGTTTTTTGTTCCTTAAGCCTCGCCGGAGTTACTGTTTAGATATGAACTTTCTCAGGCCCCCAAATGTCACAATGAACTAACTTAAAATGAGATGCAACTCAATTATTAAGACGCTTGGGAAAAGAAGTTCGAGTTTGTTTACCCAATCGACACGACTCACATTTCAAAGATGATATGTTGGAAAGACCAGGAACCAAACGTTGCAGATTAGATAGACTTGGGTGATCCAAGCAGTTGTGGAGTATAAGAGGAGACTCGGCAGGGGTACACACAACTAGAGGTGAAAGCATGTGAAGGTAATACAACCCTTGTGATGCATGCAACAGAGTTACCAGTATTGACAGTTGAAGCAACTGATGATGAAGCCTATTTGGAAGCCCAGTACTGGAGGGATTTCTCATATTCATGGCCCGTTAACATGATGGAGGGATCCACATTTTCAGCAATTTGTGGAACTTCAGCAACTTGAGCAATATGGGCGGCGCGAGAGTGAGGCGGACGCCCATGAAGTTTGAAACAACTGTCCTTGGTATGACCAATTTGCGGCAGTAAGTGCACCTAACACCTTTCTGAAAATTGTTGGAATTGATATACCCACCACTAAATTTTGGTTTTGGGCCGGTCTGATATGCAATTCAGACGCCTCCACGTGAGAAGACTCGGGAGGTATAGTGGCAGGAGATTACACCCGGAGCAAACAAGCCGAAAAGTCTTCCAAAGTGGAAACAGAAGCACTGGCCAATATTTGATCTCGGACCGAGGATAACTCAGGACCGATAGCGGTTAACCCCAAGACCATGAAAAATTTATCACGCTGGGCTAGTTGTTCCTCTACGGTCTCGGCAACTGGCATTAATGCATTGAATTCTTCTTTCAAAGATTCCAATTTACCAATAAATTCGGACATCTCCATACCAGACTGTTTCAGACTAACCATGTTAGAAACAACAGTATAAAACCGTTGAATATCGTTCGTGTAAAGGGCCTTAGCCTTATTCCACATTTGGTAGCAAGTGCGATAAGCTTTATAGATACTGTATAATTTTGCGTCAATAGATTGCCACAAAATATTACACAACAAGGCATCGGATTGCTTCCATTTATCCCTATCGGCCGTGGGAACATTCTCACTCTTCGTAGTGAGATGGTCTGCTACTCTGTTACCCATAAACCATAATTCAACATAAGCAGCCCACGACATGTAGTTACTGCTTCCAACTAACTTCTCACTACTAATTAATAGCGAATGAGCAGCAAAGGAAGGGGAAGAAGTACCCGTTTTGGTCTCGAATGTCGACATAATTGTAGATAAATTTCAAACAAATCTGGACTTAACGGCACGAAAAAGGCAGCACCAAAGTTAAGCACGGAAATCTGATCGGAGAGTTTTACAGCAGGCTGCGGCGCGTGGGCGCGTGTGGCGGCGCGTGGAGCTCCGGTGACTTCGAGACTTTGGTTTCCTGACTAATCGGCGGACTCTGAGTCCAAATATGGTGGCTGTGTCGAAAACGGAGCACTAAAACGGTGCAGATCTGGGAAAAACCAGATCTGAAACAGCAGCTCCGGCGAGCTTTTGGCGGCGCGTGGAGGCGCGTGACCGGCGGGATGGAGACACCGATGAAGAGGGTGACCGGTCGGCGACTTCTGGTCACAAATGTGTGACGAAAATGAAAAGAAACCGTAGTAAAATAGAACGGCTGTTGCGGAAAACAGACCCGAGGTGCTCAGAAAAATCTCAAGAATTAGCCTCTAAGGCTCTGATACCATGAAACAGACTAGAGAGAATTAGATTTCTATATTTCTCTTATTGCCTATCAACAACATACATGAGGGCTCTATTTATAGAGCTAAAGACTAAGGAAAAAGACAATAATGCCCCTAAGATATCTAATATTTACATTCTAACGATAACCATGGCTTACTTTACATTACATTTGGATTTCAAGATCCATAAAAATAAATAAAAATTCATCATCTATGAATAAGTTGAACATAAACAATCGCAATTTAGACAGTTTGAATCATTTGAATCTCATTTATGGCACAATTCCGTTCAACTCGCAGTTCACCCTCAAGTTCATATCGTTTTGATGCTAAATTTGATTGAGTGGAGGTTGGAATCATAAGGTTTGCATGGTTCAAACAACCATGGTTCTGGCCAATTCCTCGCTATCTTACCTTCAGAAGCAAGCCGCATTTTAATCAAGAAATATTTTTGTAACAGTTTAACCAACTTTACTTCCATATTTTACTTTCCCTATTTGCTTTTTGAAGTATTCAAGTCATAATAGACTATATAAGTTTTTATGTGGAGATTATATAAAAGGTTATAGATGAAGGATTATCACTGAGCAACTAAATGGTATAATGGACATAAGAGTTATATTATTTCAAGTTACATGGTATCTAAGTGAACGATTATTTTGATTGAACACCCCTCATACACTTTAAGAGAAGACTTCCTTATAAATCACTGAAACAAAAAACTTCTCTATGTTAAAGAAAGAAAATGTGCCTGATACAGAAAACTCTCTATCTTATAGTGATCTAGAAAAAGAAAAATAATAGACATTACCTAAATGTTAAAGCACCAAAAAGATGTGTATTACAACTAAACTAAATTTGGAACTACACTAGCCTCCGTTGTTAAGTAGGTTATCCATTCCCTTACCTATTCTGCACAACTTTTCAAATGTGTAGCAAATCACCTATGAATTAAGTACATGAGAGAGAGAGAGAGAGAGAGAGAGAGAGAGAGATCATTGCCTAAACTTTCTTTTAATAATTTCAGCTCTTATGGATTGCTTGGATACGATAAAATGGAGACAAGGTAAAATGCAAGGGGGGCGAAATAATAAAAGAGGGTAATAACTAATCCAGCACTTGATTAAAAATCATGTATGATAAAAGGAAGGATTGAACAGAAGAAAACCCCAAATAGTGATTCTCAATTCATCCTTCTATGCCTTAAATAATCAGTATTACAGGAGGGCAAAACCAGTATCCCAAAAATAAGTAATTAAACTTGAGAATTTTTTATTATAATTTTCATGAAGTCTGAACCTTGAAGCAACAACAAGATTGCAGCCTTGTGAGGTCATGGGGTACGAGTAAGAGAAAATCTCTCTACAAAAGCAAAGGTAATGTTGTGTAGATTTATGAACCTCCCTATGAAGAACCAATTTGGACAAAGGACACAATTCGAATATGAAATTCATCACAAAATAAAATAGGGGAATGTACACAGATGGCACCCTCAACTATCACCTTTTGCTTTGGGCACCCCTGAAGTATTTTTTTTTTTTTTTTTGTAGCTTTGGGCTACCATGAACTTTCCAAACGTAGTTCCGTCAGTTAACTTGGATGAAAAATTACTCTCTCTCATCATGTGTCATCCACAAGACAGTATAAAATTATTAAATATCAATTTTACCCTTCTTCTTCATTAGTCAAGAACACTCTCACCGAAAACTTCAAACTCACCGGAAAATTAATTTTGTTGACATATTTTATTTGTTTTGATTCATTTAATGTATGAACAAATTGAACACTAAGAGCAAACAAAACACTAACACTAATCCCAAACACTAACATGAACAAATTCATTTTTTTAATATTTTATTTGTTTTGATTCATGGCCACCGTTCACGGCGACATCGGCGGCGTGTCCTTGTCAGGGTTTGTGAGCCAATAACGTGTCGTTAAGCTATGCCCAACAAATCCTATTTTAATGTTATGCACTGATTCAAAGGCAAACAGATGATCTTCATCTTTTTTGTTGTGTTTCTTATAATCATTTAGGTTCACATTTTATCGTTTTATGATCTAAGGCATAGCATATTCTTGAGTCTGACATCTAGTTAGTTAACATAGCAATGACATTGGCGGTAAACGAGGCTCGCATAAGAATTATTACAGTTAAAAATTGCACACATATAGCACGGGACTTATTCACTCATCAACTAAGTATAATGCGTTAGAATTTAGTCCAAAAGACAACCATGGATAGCATACGGAACAAGTTAGTATATTTAAAATTTGAGGGCATTCTTGACTAATAATTATTTTTCTCTTTCTTCTAGTTAGCTTCTTCACGATGATCGCTGAGGGTTATGAAACTCAAAATGAAACAGCAGCAGCAGCAACTATGTTACACTCGTAAGATCAATCGTTTAATACTTTAATCACCCTCAACACCTTCCCCTTGAAACCCAAGTTTACAAGCCTATCCAACTTCAAATGCCCTCAATTGGATATTGGTACTCCCACCCATTCTAAGTCTATTCTTGATTCAAATTGGAGAAATACCAGTTATAGAGATTGGTATAGCAGCTCACATTCTTCTAATTGGTATAGAAATTGGTAAGCTCCATTGTCATTTGATTCCAAATCCTAGTCTAACTTAAAAAGGGTTTTTGTGTGTTAAATAACTGGATCAGTCCCTATCAATCCAATTCAAGGAAAACCTTAATCAATCAAAACTGTATTTTACTTGTCACCTCCCTACCAAACAGACAGACAAACAAACAAGCAAGTATTCCACAAACAGAAAACTTTTCAAAAAAACTCACATAAAAGCGCGAACCAGAGATTTTCCCTTGCCGTCGCCGCATGCCACGATACGCAAGCCGTCCGGCGACCACTGGAGATCATCGATCCGACCGGTGAGAACCCGGAACTCTTTCTTGAGCACGTGTTCATCGCGAGACCCCCAGATCCGCACGGTGCCCGAGGCATCGGCGGAGGCCACCCACTCGCCGTTGGGGGAGAAGCGAGCGACGGTGGCCGGGTAGGCATGCTCGCCGTAGACGGAGACCTGGAGGGGGCGGTCGAGGTTGAGAATGATGACGGATCTGCCATTGGCGTAGACGATGGAGTTGGATTTGGGGTCACCGGAAATCAGAATCCCTCGACCACGCTCCGTTGAGGGCACGCACGCGTACGTCTCCGACAGCTCCGGCATTTCCGCTGAATTGGATTAACGTGAGAGATTTCGATTGCACGACTTTACAGAATGCCACCCAGTCACTGTAGTCTCTCTCTTATTTGCTTACTTACATATTTACAGTCTTTAATTTCAATTAAATAATTGGGTCAAGTGGTTAACTATGATATAGTATTAGTGAAATTTCATAATACCACTTTTCAAATGTCTAAGTATAGAGTGTCGCCTGAGGCCGGTTCTTTCTCACTGTGACAAATGGTATCAGAGTGGGTTCAGGACACGTAGCGGATCATCGTGCGCATGTGGCATATGCGGATGGTTTTGTGGTGGCATGTGTCTCTCGAGCGATCTATGAGAAGAAAATAGAGTCAAGCGTGGATGTTGCTCATAATGGGAAAGTGCAGTGAAGACAGGCGTCGAGAGTTAAAATGATATTGTTCTACATTGGGCGAGCGTCGAATTGGTGAAAATGTGTGCTTTGAAGGAATGTCTATAGTGGGGATGGATAATGGAAATGCACGAGGTGTGCACCTTGAGGGGATAAGATTTGGCTGGGTACACCAATTTTGATACCATCGACAAGGGGGTCCGCGAAGGGTTTGACAGTGTTTATGTCGGAGGGTAGCATGGCGCTAGGAAGCGACATTAGCACGGATGTCTGCGATGAGGGCGCATGCAGATTGGGTTGGGGATGATGTCACGTCCCGAAAGAATAGGTCTCCCCTACGCGCCTTGCGGATGGTCTTCGTCATGCGATATGCTTCATTACTTGCAAAACAAATGTTGGTTAGTGTGCTTAATGGTGCATGTATCTTTTTCCATTTTATTTGTTTTATGTTACTTGATTCTCATGGGATATGTTGGCCCCTCTCTCCGAATGCGAAAGTTTGGTGCGCCGCACGAGTACGACACTCTTGGTCCGTGACACAATGCTAAGTTCTACTATTTCAAAATTTCTCTCCTATTAGGGTTTATTAGGATCCTAACATTTTCTTACATATTTTAAATGTAGGCAGTGTTTTAATTGAAAAATATAGAATGAAAATGTTCTTGTTACAATAAAAAAAAGTCCTAATGCAAAAACACACAAAAACAGAAATATTTTTGAACTAAAACTATACCCAAAGAATGACAACAACAAAAACATATTATTTGGATGTTAGGTCATAGATATAAGCATGTGCAAGATATGCAACTACACAATATCTCTAAATTTTTAGGTTTAGAAAGCATTATGAATTTTTCAGTTGATTCAATTCTTAAAAAAAAAATCAAGTATTAGATTGTGACTTTTAAAAATCTTTTTGAAAAACAAAGTAATAAAGAAAGCAAGATAACAATCAAAACAAAACAAGTAAATGGAGATATCAACGAATATATCATTGTCGCAAGATTTACAAATCAGAGTTGGCAAGAACCACTCTTAAAATAATTGAGACAGCCCTGTATGGATGAACAGAAAAACTTAATAGTACAAATTAGAACATTAAAGATTATATGAATAAGAAATTGGAAGAAACAATTCTCTTATTTTCTTCCGTATGAATGAAAATAACAATGAAAGCTCAAGAGCTTTGAAATCTGTAACCAATATAATATATTGGTGTGTATATAGAAAAGATCACATTCTTTTCCCTCTTCACATCGATTTTACAAAAAAAAAAAAATACAAAACACAATCTACCAAATTGTTTTTCTTAATACATATACTTGATTTTTGCTCTACCATTTACCTATATGGAACCAGTCAATTATCTTATTTTCACCTCAATTATTTCAGTTCCGCTTAAATCTCTTACCACTTATTTTATAGACTTTAATATATATAGGATAAAATGGAGGTGAGTCATATACTCAAAACTACGTAGTTTTAAGTAAGTGAATGGTTAAAGTATCAAAACTACGTAGTTTCATTAACTTAAACGAATTAGGGTTCAATCAACGAGATAATGCAAAAAGAAAAATTACAGCCACCACACCTCCTCCCCCTTTCCTTCTCCACGGTCTCACCGGCTGGTCACCCTTATCTCAAACATGTATTGGATGCTGATAATAATAAAATGAATGCGAAAGCTATTGATGATGATTTGTAATTTTAAATGATTCAAATATGGCTTGTTAGATAGCATATCTCACAGATTCGATTAGCACGAAACCATTTGTAAAGGATGATTACAATTTTAATGGCCAACCACAGTGGCTTCTATCCATCTACTTCATTGATTTCTTGTTCATGCTTTATTGTACTAAGTGTTCTTTAAGAATCTAGGATCCAATTAGCACGAAACTTTG
>JAYMTH010002778.1:0-11966 GCA_036897465.1 Pelargonium australe
TAAAGAATTATGTTTTTCTATAAAGTTATACTATATATATATATATTTTTTTTTGAAATTGATTGTTGAAATAAGAAATAAAATATGGTCTGAACTCTGAACCCAAACTCAGTCTCGCCTAGTCCTAATTTTGGCGGCAAAATCAGATAGTCCATTTCGCGCGAGAACTGAAGTCTCTCTCTCTCTCGACACCCTCAACAGCCCAAACCCTAACCCTAAATCTCTCATCTTCCTCTGGTGTCAGCCAAATCTCATTAGGGCTTTTGATGGAAGAAGCGTCTCCGTCTGATTCCGCGATCATCAAGCCTATAAACAAGGGCGTGGTCCATAGAATTTGCGCCGGGCAGGTGATTTTGGACCTCTCATCGGCCGTCAAGGAGCTGGTCGAGAACAGCTTGGATGCTGGAGCGACCTGCATCGAGATTGCTCTGAAAGAGTACGGTCAAGAGTGGTTCCAGGTCGTTGATAATGGTTGCGGCATTTCGCCGAACAACTTCAAGGTGTGTGAGTTCTGTTGACAATGTGGGTTTCTGTTCATTGATCCGTTTAATTTTCAATGTGATTAGCTAGAAGTTTACAATGTAGTTTTTTGTTCATTGCTTTCTTTTGAATTACTGTAATTAGCTTAGAATTTAACAGTTCGTAATTAATTCGTGCTTAATAACTGACCACTTTAATCACTTCTTGTGTTGTTCATATGCAACACTTCAATTGGATATATTAAATATTATCTTAAAATTTCAAGGTGCGTGTTAGTTGGATTTTCATGATTTTCCTTATATTAATTATGTTAACAATGTGGCTTTTTGTTCATTGATATCTTCTGGTTCATTAGTTCCTAATTTTTATTTTTTGTTAATTACTGAATACTGATCACTTTGTTCAGTTTTGTGTTCTTTTATGCTACACTTCAATTGGGTAGACTGGGCATTGGGGTTCGGGCTTACCTTCCCCTCCTGTAAATTAGTACTGAGTGGATGTGAACAAAATAGCTTATACTTGTTGTGTTGTTCTAATTGTTGCAAGTTATTGCACTTAAGTATCATACAATGCGGCTTTTTGTTGGTTGATTTATTTTGGTATCATTAGATTATCGATGTAATTAGTTCAAATGTATCAGTTTATAATTATTTTGTGACTTAATTACTGATCACTTCATTAAATATTTGAATATGCAACATTTCAATTACATATATTGAGCATAAGGGTTTGGGCTTCCCATTTTTTTCCCGAGAATTTAGTGCCGAGTGGATGCGAACAGAATAGCTCATACTCATCATGTTGTTCTTAATGTTGCAGGTTCTTGCACTTAAGCATCACACATCCAAATTAGCTGATTTTCCTGATCTTCAGTCTTTGACCACTTTTGGGTTCAGGGGAGAAGCACTGAGCTCCCTATGTGCTTTAGGGAATTTGACTGTTGAGACAAGAACAAAAAACGAGACGGTTGCGACACACTTGACATATGACCATTCGGGTTTGCTGACAGAGGAAAGGAAAACTGCACGCCAAGTTGGTACCACTGTCATGGTTAAGAAGTTGTTTTCCAATTTGCCAGTTCGAAGCAAAGAGTTTGCACGAAACATTCGCAAAGAATATGGAAAGCTCGTATCTTTATTGAATGTGAGTCACAGTTTTCTGTCTCATATCTTCTGCTAACTTTATGTTACAATTCACCACATGCATCATCATTTTGATTGGAATTTTAATTTTTACTGGTTTCTGCTTTTTGATATATAGTATCATCAGTATGTTGATTTAATGGTTTTGGATACGCTCCGTGCCAATATTCTATAATTATATGCCCCCAGTCTTGCATCATCACGGCTGATTTCAATTTTGGAGTTTTTGACTCTTATCTCCCTGTAGTATATGTATAAAGCTACGGCGAATATTTACTGAAATATGACAAACCAAGAGGCATCTACAATCTTAAATAAAACCAGGTTCCTGTCATCTAAACAAACCTGGAAGTGATTCAGTAATAGATCAACTTTTCTTGTATCATTTCAGGTGTTCTTACCTTAATAAAATTAAACGTAGGACGAGTTTTATTAGACTACCCGCCTTTTTTTGGTTTTATTTAAGATTGTAGATGCCTCTTGGTTTGTCATTACTTCGCTAGAAAAGGTCATGAGTTATCTCTATCATTTTTAGCTTTGCCTTGTAGAGTTATGTGCATATATGTGTATCATCTTGACAGTCGTGTTTGATTTTCCAGGCATATGCCCTTATCGCCAAAGGGGTTCGGTTAGTCTGCACCAACATAACTGGGAAGAATGTAAAGTCGGTCGTCCTTAAAACTCAAGGAAGTGGTTCCCTTAAGGATAACATCATGACTGTATTTGGCATGAGCACCTTCAACTGCTTAGAACCTATGTCTGTATCTATATCAGACGGTTGCAAAGTTGATGGTTTTATTTCCAAATCTGGTATGGGTAGTGGACGCAATTTGGGCGATAGACAATTCTATTTTGTAAATGGTCGCCCAGTGGATATGCCCAAAGTCGGAAAGCTTGTGAATGAGATGTATAAAGGTGCAAATTCCAAACAGTATCCTATTGCAATCATGAACTTCACTATTCCAACTAGAGCTTGCGATGTCAATGTAACACCTGATAAAAGGAAAGTTTTCTTTTCTGATGAAACCTCCATATTGCATGGTTTGAGAGAAGGATTACAGAAGATATATTCTTCAAGTAATATCAGTTATTCTATTAATAAAATTGAGGAGTCTACTCAGGTAGCAGAGAGGTCTGAATTATGTTCACCTCTTGGAAAATCTTATACGCCACTGAAGCAATTGTCTCCAATTTTGAAGGAACCTGATGAACTTAACAATGAGGAAAATATTGTTCAGAGAAGTACCCCTGTCAGGACAGTTGAAAGCAATTGTAAGAGTCTGCATGCTGTGGAAGAACCGATTAACTGTATTGACGAGTATTCAATGGGGAAGGACTTTAGTCTTCGATTCCACACCGATAAAAAGTTCAATAGTTGTTTAAAGGGTGACAATGGACAGTTGACTGCTCACAGCAGACTTACAGAGGATCAACATGCTCCATCTCCTTCCAGAGTGGTTGAGAAAGAAAGTGTTGGAAGTAAAGACTCATTCAATCGTAATAGCTTTGTTCAATCATCACTCTCCAAATTTATTAGTGTAAATAAGAGAAAGCATGAAAACATCAGCACAGTATTAAGTGAAGTGCCTGTCTTAAGGAATCAAAATAATTCCATAGTTGAATACCTTAAGATTGGTGATTCTGCTGAAGTAAAAAGGAATCAGAAATCTACATATTTTGGAGCAGACAAGGTCCTCTCTGAAACGGGAAATCCACTAACTTCTAGAGGCAGTAATAATAATGAAGAACCGGAAAAGGTACGTGCATTTTTTATAAGGCTGAGGTTTTCTATTATCACATTGCATTATCATGTGTTGGAATCTTGTTTGTTATGTAGTTAAATCCAAGCCTAGAGCAACTTCGGAGTGTTTTCCTGTAAACATTAAAACAGAAATGTCTTAGTTCACAGTGTATTAGTCTAATAGTGGACTGTGGAGTGGTTACATGTTGGGCAACCTAAAGTTTTCTTCATCTAAGTTCATTTTTTTCATCTTCAGGACTCGGAAAACGAAGAAAAAAACATACCCCTTACTGATTCAGCATTGACTACTTTGCCTTGCAAAGATGCTAAAGACGTATCAGAAGACCTTCTCATTGATACTGCTCCAGTGCCTTCTTCTGGCCAAAATATTTGTTCCACCTTGCAATTTAGTTTTCAAGAGCTAAGGACAAGGAGGCAGATGAGGTTATCAAGATTGCAATCCCAATCCAACAGTTATACGCATCGACGAAAGGATATGAAAAGGTCTAGATAATGGTGACTTTCGTTCATGGTAGGGTACTTTTGATTCTTTTATATGACCGAATCTAACTGTCCTGCCTCTCAGGTGCTATACAGCTGCAACACTGGAACTTTCCCAATCTGAAAATGAAGAGCGAAAAGCAAGGACTCTAGCAGCTGCAACTACAGAGTTGGAAAGGCTTTTCAGAAAGGAAGATTTTGGTAGAATGAAGGTTGTTGTATGATTATTTGATTTCCTCAATGAATCTGCCTGAAATGTATAGCTTTGGTCTGATTTGAAGTGGCACCTTATGGTCATGTACAACTGTAGCATATGCATAATTACAAACACCGTCTTCAACATGCACAATTATTTTATATATTTTAGTATTGTTGTTTTATAATGAAAGGGCTTAAGGACTTTTTATCAGGAAGTATTGGGTGCAAAATCCATCCCGTGGTAGTATATGTATCACTGGTTCATTGGTCTTAGTTTTTATGTACTTGTGGGACATTTGATTGGAAATGAATTACCAATAAGTTTTTGTGTGCTGTATAGGTGATTGGGCAATTCAATCTCGGATTTATCATTGGGAAGTTGGATCAAGATTTATTTATCGTGGATCAGGTAATTTCTAGTGCATGCTTCTGAACAACCTTTCTTTTTCAATACCTATATTACCTCGTCACTCTTCTCACTGAAGATTCTTGCAAATACTTCGGCATTCATATTCTATTATAGTTGGGTGATTTTTTCATGAGAACTCCTGATAAAGTACTCTATTTTCAGCATGCTGCCGATGAGAAATTCAATTTTGAGCGCCTGTCTCAGTCAACCATCTTGAATCAACAGCCTCTGCTTCGGTGAGGAGTTTACTTTTGTTGATTTAATGTATCTTCTGAACTTACTGACTAGCTTTAGTGCCAATGACAATACATAAAGTTCATATATTTGTTTATGCTTTCTGTTTATGCCGTAACTCCTTCTCCCATAATAGATATAAGTAATCTGATTCCCTATGTTCCAAAATGACGTATTTAGGCCATTGAGGTTGGAGCTATCTCCTGAAGAAGAAGTGGTTGCTTCTATGCACATGGACATAATCAGGTGCGGCCATTTTTATTCATTTACCTTTATTATCTTTTTGTTTCTGAAAACATCAACAAAAGAGTTTTGCTAATGGATTCATGTAGCCAACTCGACATGGTTCGGGAAAGGGCATTGTCGTCGTTTCTGAAAACCTTCACAATTGCATTATATAAGTCACTACACTCTGATTTTTTTTATAAAAACAAAAGATTACAGACTCTGGGTTACTGCTATAGTTGCCTTAGAAGGTTCAGAGATACCGAACTTGCTTCTTGAAATATTTTATTATTTGCTACATGATGACATTTCATATGTTCTCCACATATCAGGAAAAATGGGTTCGTGTTGGAAGAGGATCTGCACGCTCCTCCCGGCAAACATTTTAAACTAAAAGCCGTACCTTTCAGCAAAAATATAACCTTTGGAGTTGAAGGTATTGTGTGTTTTTGATTCTCGACTCGTTATTACATTTTTCTTTCCCAGTCAATATTTTTACACTCTAATTCAAGGATCTTCATTCTCTTCGGGAGAAACTTTCTACATGATCATTGTGGTTTAGACGATAAGTTGTAGTGTCTCAACGCTCATTCCCGAAAGAAACTTTGAATACTTGCTAATGAGATGCCACTCGCTGGAAAATGATTTGTATCCTCCTTTTCGTGCAGATGTGAAGGACCTAATATCTACTCTTTCCGATAACCAAGGAGATTGCTCATTAATCGGCTGTTACAAGATGGACAGTACCGATTCTCTCTGCCCTCCCAGGGTTCGCGTTATGCTTGCGTCGCGTGCGTGTAGATCATCTGTTATGATCGGTGACGCTCTAAACAGAAACGAAATGCAAAAGGTAACACCATAACTTCCAACCTGTAGATAGTTTTACTCGTAGTGTTTGTGTTTTCTCATATATCACATATTAAACACTCAACACGAACACAGCATGACATGTCAACACGAATTGACAATTAGCTACACTTCTGGCAAAACCGCAAAACAAAATTTACTTGATTTGTACAGATACTAGAGCGTTTGGCCGGCCTGAGATCGCCTTGGAACTGCCCGCACGGCCGGCCGACGATGCGGCATTTGGTGGACCTGACATCTTTGCGCAAAACCAGAAGGCCAGAAGGTGAGTAGAGAACTTTGGAGGATACAAAATTGTGAAGGTTCTTTTGGTGAATTTTGTCTGTACAAAGCTATATTATTTTTGTACTACCAACTTTTATGATTCTTCTAGAATTTTGTGTATATATTATCTCCAATGTTTTGGACAAAAAACATTATTGCTGTATAATTTATAAATTAATTTTTGTATTAGTATTTACTATTGTTTTCATATTGTTTCTTTAGTATATATTTTATTTCAAAACGGTCTACGTTTCGATGTTGAATTGAAAGATGGATTTGACACAACATGAACGATCAATTTCAAAATATTCTCCGAGCTTCAAATAGTTTCTAAACTTCAATTAGGGTTTAATAGACAAAACATTAGAGTTTAAACGTGAGTGGGAAGAGGGTTTGCGTTCGATCCCTGCTCGACTCACTCGTGGGGAGAGGTGAATGCTTTAACTGTGAACAAACCACGAATTTGGACTAATTTAGGTGTGATAAAACGGTTTAAAGGTGTTAACCGCGAGTATACGGATCCGCTCAGAAACCTCATGGTATAAACCGAAAAAAAAAAGTGTAAATAAACAATAGTAGACTTTGAAACAACCATCGAAGCGCTTATAAACTTTCAAAGATGTGCGACTCATTTAAACCCGCGGCTTGCATTTTCATATGTAGTCACAGGTCATGACCAAAACTACCGGCTTTATATGTAACAAAACGACACATGAAACTAACGTTTCCGTTAATTACTTAATTAGATTGTTTGAAAATATTGAGGAGTTTTAGGTAATTTACTAATTACTAATCACTATATATATATCCGATGACACCAACAAAAATATAAAATCAGTAATTGAAAAGTTTCAGCGGAGTTACAGTCTCAGCTCTCTCTCTCTCTCCGAAGAAGAAGAAGAAGAAGAAGAAGAAGAAGAAGACGAGCTCGAAGCAGAAGAGAAAATCACCGTTCGTTGATCTTTTCGCTGCCAGTTCCATCGAATCTGTGAGTTCAATTTTCTCTTCGATTGCTACTTCAGTTTTGGACCGAAGATCAATTGATCTTTCAGCTCAAGCTTTCTTCGCTTTTCTAGTTTGAATTCTCGCTCAATTCTCTCGCACTCCATAGTTTCTAGGGTTTTTTTAGCTGTATCCTTTTCAGCATTTGATCATCGTTTGCTCATCTTTGATTTTGCTTCAGGTTTCTTGATTTCTTGCTTCAGCTCAGCTCTGCTCCACTCTGTGCCCTAAAAGATGGTACGTCCCTTATTGTCTGTCATAACTTTGCTTCGGATTCTGTATTGTTGAGATTGACCTAATGCCTATGTCCGGTGCTATTGCGTTGGTTTCAGATGTTTTGTGAACTTTTAGTGATTTTTGGAGAAAGTAAGATAAATATTTCTATAGGTTTAGTGTTATAAATGATCACCAACTATAAACGCATGACGTACTCAATTTGTGGGTGCTAGTGCAAAATATGAGACCTAAATTTTATCCAATGATAGACTTTGAGATAGTAGATCATCAAATCAAACAGTCAAAGGATCAATGGTGAATAGTTGAGGGATTGAGAATGATGTGTATTGGATCATTTGAAACTTTAAACCTTTCTTTTATCTGAAAGACCTGTATCTGGTGCTATTGAGTTGTGTTAAAAAAAAAAATTGTGAAATTATGTTGAGTTTCAAAATATGTTTTCTTTTTTCTTTTTTATACTTGATGCTCATTACGTGTTGTTGAAGTTTGCATGTGCTAGTGCAAAATACGAGACTAAACCAAAGTTAGATTATAGCTCAATTTGATCAACCAATAAACTTTGGTACACTAGATCATGAAATCGAATAGTATAAGGATCAATGACTATTTGAAAAATAGTTGAGAGAGCAAGTATGATTTGCGTGTATACTATCATTTGAAACTTTAACTCCTTTTTTTTATTTGAAATGCCTATATCCAGTGCATTGAATTGAATTAAAAAATTGTTCGTTAGATTTTATCGAAAGATTGACTTTGGGACTCTAGAATATGAAATTGAATAGTTAAGGATCAATGGTAGTTTAAAAAAATAGTTGGGTGTCAACTATGATATGCGTGTATAGGCTCATTTGAAACTTAACCATCTTTTTATATATCTGAATCTCCTATATCCAGTGCTATTGAGTTGGGTTAAAAAAAAATTGTGAAATGTTGCGATTTTAAAAAAAGAAGGGAAAAAAGAAGATGTATATTGTTCCTATTTGATGCTCACTGTGTGGTATCTTTATTGCAGCTGCCTCTTTCCTTACTGAAGACTGCACAAGGGCATCCCATGGTTAGGCCTTTTAGTGTTACCTTAGTTGTTGTGTAACATCCATTAACTTGAAGCTCTTGTGATTTGTGTAATTGATGGTTAGTGTGTTGTAACAGCTTGTGGAACTGAAGAATGGTGAGACGTATAATGGACATTTGGTTAATTGTGATACTTGGATGAACATCCATCTCCGTGAAGTCATATGCACCTCTAAAGTAAACACATATACTTCCATGAACCTTCTTTGTGTGCATTGTGAGTTTTTGTAACAAAGGTTGGAATTTGTTCTCATTAACTTTGTTTGGATGTATGTAGGATGGAGACCGGTTTTGGCGAATGCCTGAATGCTACATCCGCGGGAATACAATCAAGTACCTTCGTGTCCCCGATGAAGTATGTTTGAAATATTTTATCTTTTTGCTGTTGTAGATTAACATGTATCTAAAGCTTCCTAAACCTTGACTATCCGTAGTTGTGATTCGCATGGTTCCTCTTTGTTTCATTTGTGTTTGTAGGTCGTGTTTACTAGTATTCGTATTTGTTTTATATTGTTTTAACTTGAGCTGATACGGTTCTGATTGAGTTCTTGCATTGCAGGTGATCGATAAAGTTCAAGAAGAAACCAAGAGCCGCTCAGGTATTCGTTACTGTCAACAAATCTTGGCACATTTTATTTCAAAGAAACATCATTTTAGGAATCATAAATAAATAAACACTGAGTAACACATTGCATGATTTTAATAATCTGTTCCAGACTTGTTTGGACTAGCATAAACTGATATCAATATGAATTTTTTTACCGACCTTGGGATCTTATTGGTACAAAATCAAATTTGCATTCAGATTTTGGGATCTCAACACTATGTTGGTATCATTATGTTCTCTTGGTCTTTTGTTGTCTTCAAGCATCACCTTTGTGAGAAAATTGGTTATAATTTTGCGTTTTGTTTTGTTAATTTACGTTTCCAGATAGGAGGCCTCCTGGTGTTCTAGGGCGCGGAAGAGGAAGAGGCAGGGAGGAAGGTCCTGGCGGCCGGCAAGCAAAAGGTGGAATTGGGCGTGGCCTAGATGATGGAGGCGCCAAGGGCCCTGGCGGCCGTGGCAGAGGTGGCTCAGGTGGAAGAACCGGCGGAAGCAGAGGTAAATAGACTTTTCTACCCCCACTAATATTCAAAAAATAACAAACTAAATTTTCTGTAAATGAGAATGCTTATGTTTTTGTTTTGGCTTGCGACAGGCGGAGGCCGTGGCCGAGGTTGATACAATGTGGCAAAAATTGATATGTAATGCAAGGTTTGTGCCAGGATAATAAGTAAGTGTTTTTTTTTTTTTCTTCATAAGGGGCATGTTTGCTAGTTTTATAGGCATGTTGCCCATTTTTTTTAATATATATTGTGGAGTTTGGGTTTGGTTGAGAATGTTTTGGTTCCTATATGATTGGTTTTGAATGATTATTATTATTAGCCCAACTTTATGAGTTTATTTGTCCTTTTGTTATAAGAAAAATTTGTATTAATTTCTTTCAATTTGGTTAACTAAATATTGGAATCCATGCGATGAGAATCTGTTTTCCGTTTCACTTTCTTAATATAGAAATTAATCAAATTGAAAAAAGAAAAGCTTCGTGAAGATCGAATATTAGGGGATCAAACACTATAATCCAAACACAGAAATGGCAAGAATCCGTTTTCCTTTTCACTTTCTAAAAATAGAAATGAATCAATTTGAAAAGAAAGTTTCAAATTTTTGATGAAAATGAGGACCGGGGGGTAAGAGTTATCGTGAAGATCGAATATTCAGGGATCAAACACTATAATCCGAAGAAAAAAAACCCGGTGAAAATTCATTTTCCATTTGACTTTCTAAAAATAGAAATGAATCAAGTTGAAAAGAAAGCTTCAAATTAAAGATCGAATACGGAGTGATCAAACATTATAATCCAAACACAAGTTGAATGGAAGAATGAGATATGTAAGTTGTTGTATGAGTTGAAGATATATATTAGAGATGGTAAGTTGAATGGAAGGAACAACAACTAAGGCTGCATGCCCACAAGTATAATATCCATCCCGACGTTTTATACTATGTCTACACGTGTCTTCCTTCTCAACTCACTCATAAACAAGTCGTGTTCATGTAATTCACCTATTTAATAATCGGAACGAACTCAAGGTGACTGATTTAACATAAAATCAAACTTCCAACACATGCAAACATCACGACACCTAAATACTATGTTTCATAGATATCCAAAATAATACGAGCAAGCTCAAGCATCAAGAGGTCAAGAGAGAAAAGCCCTAAAGATTGAATCCAAATATTGTCCATTAAAACCCTGGATGGACTAAAGGATGCTGCATTACATAAATTATAACGTGAATCGAGATGTCGCACTAAGCCTACCAAGACTAAAACCGATGTTTTAGAGCTGCACTTGGTTAGATAACGAAGACACGCATAATCCGATCGAATAGAGGCTCGAAAACAACTAGCTCACAACATGAATGAAAGCAAAGGGTAGCAGTTGCCTTAACAATTTAAAGATCATGTGCTTGGAGCAGCTTCTGCCTTCTCTTCTGGTTTTGCATCTCCGACCTTTTTGGCGTCTTGTTCACCGGCTTGCTCTACAAGAGGAAAGTAAACGATGTCAACTCGACAACACAGAGACTATGAAATCATCTTCATATTCAGTTTTCAACATTCACGAACAAATCACATATCTATTGGGGGGGCAATTCGAAGTCGCAAGTCGTGTAAAAACATAGTATTTTGTCAGACGAGTCTACCCAAACACAATCCGATTATAAAACGGGGCAAGTTACACAACACAAGTACAGCTCATTTATGAGCACACATTCAAATAAGTGGATTCGAAACTACAAGACCTCACCCAACCAGACCCGACATGCTTAAATAAATGAGTTGAGAATGACCCGACACAACGTGATATATTTGATGGGTCACTTCTTATACGATGAGCTTTAAAGAATACAATTTCATCTATAAATGGCGGGATATTAAACTAGTTACATGACCTGTTTTAAACTCTTTAAACAAAAGAGCTCTACAAAACACAACATGAACGATATTAAGCTGAACCCAAACTCACTCAAGTGTGAATCGTGTTTGCGTCAAGTCAAGAGTTGTGACCAAAATTGTTGGCCCTATATCTAAATGTCAATAAGGGTGGCAATTCATGTTCGCAGGTCGTGTAGAAATATTAGTATTATGTTATATGGATCCTCCCAAACTTGACCCAATTATTAAACGAGTTGAATTACACGACTCGTTTAACCATTTATGAGCAGATGCACACAACATGGCACTAGCTAAAACGTTTAGTTCAAAATTACCCAAACCTACCCTATGTAGCTGGGTACTTTACTACTACACGATTCAGTTATAAAAAAAAAATAACATTTTTATACTTGAATAGGTGTCATAAACGGTTTAGAAGGGTTAAATGGGTTCAACCCCAATCCGAACAAAAACCTGATTAGGTTGAACCCAAACTTGAACATAAACATGTGTCGTGTCGTGTCAGCCCAAATTGTCAAAACACCAAAGGTAAGGTACTCTATAGCAAGTATGCACATTGTTCCCTTCATCGTCACTCTCATCGAACTCCCACCC
>JAYMTH010002779.1:0-11965 GCA_036897465.1 Pelargonium australe
AATTTTAAATTAATTTTAACGAATAACAATCCGACACATATGATATCACTACCCTCCCATGAATTTCTGGCGTGGAGCGCCCGGTATATTAGACTTACTGCACATGTGGTGCGTTGTGATTCGGCCAAGTCATCAACATTATATTCGATATGTCGTATCTCATCTATTGACACATCATTTTGTAAAACTAATTTTGTACATAATTTTGCACCTATTGTATTGCTCTTTTGAAAATACTAATTGCTAATTGCAATTCTAACATCCCACATAATTGCTATTTGCAATTCTAACATCCCACATCGGTTAATAAAAGAGTATCATAATATTGGAGGTGCTATAAATGAGGTTCCAACTGTTAATCAAATTAAGTATAGTTAAATAAAGCTTAACATTGAGGTTCAACTTTTTTAATATTTAATGAAAAAATGAAATATTGTTGTATTCAACTAGCCACTACCATTAAATTCTCTTCATAGTTTTTTGAACTCAAAAGAAGAAATAACATTAACTCAAATCAATCGACTCACAATTGTTATCAAACCCGTGGACCTTCCCGCTTTATGCGTGTGGTATTAGGGTTTGAGAAGTAGGGATTAGGGAGTAAACAGCGGCAACGGCAGCAACATCAAGGAGGCGGTCGACGGTGAGAGACTACAGCGAGGACGAGAGGCGGTCGAAGAGATCTGGTAAACGGAGGAGGGCGGAGTTCGAGACGAGAGTTTGAGAAGGAGAGGCGGCGATACCAGGTCGACGAGTGGAGCGGCGAAGGCGGTACCAGGACAGTGGTCGAAGCGGCGGAGGCGTTGGAGAGCAGTCGTCCCAGCGCGGGGGCTCGAGGTTTGACTCGTCAGCGTTGGCTGGTGCGAAGAAGGCGACGGTTACTGACGGAAAGGGTGGTTCTGGAGTGGATATGAAAATGGAAGCTGGGGAAGAGGAGCCGGACGACAAGAGTCGACGACCGTTGGAGACAGAAGGAGGGAACGAGCTGGTTACCGAACAGGCGGACCACCATGACCGGGTCCGGCCCGACGAGTGATTCGGAGGGTAAACCGTGCCTAGCGGGTATTTTCTAGGCGGACCTATGGCCGGCATGGAGCTCGTTTCAGGCTCTATGGCGTTCGCTTTCTGATTTGCTATAAGAAGGTTTATGTTTAGTTGTCTTGTTTTCTTTATTTTGAGGATTACTCTGTTTAAGTTGAGGTTTGCTTTGCTTTGGTTGGTTTTGGTTCAGTTTTTATTTGTTTTGGGTCGTGTCTGAAATCAGCATGTTAGATTCGATTCGTTTTGGATACTAGGTATATACTGGTTGTAGTTCCAGATCGTCTGTAACTATTGTGATTTTTCGAAGATAATTAATAGATTATTATTTTTCAAAAAAAAATTATCCATTTCATTAGTGCATGAATATAACACCTGTCAATACACACAGCAGCAAGTAATGAGGACATTCATCAATATATAATAATTAAATTTGGTATATTATTATGGACCATGAATAATTCTTAATCTTGTTCATAGTTTTTTTTATATATACGCCATACGCTTTCCGCGACTTGGTTATCAATTTTATTTGTGCATTCCTCGAGTTTGTATTAAAAGGTAATGGAAATATTTTTGGACCGTGAATCTCATTCTCGTTCTATCCAAATATATTAATTTTTAATTCATGCTTGCGTTTAATTTTTAATAAATTGTTCACCTCAACAAATTGAAGTAAATATTTTTTTTCGAGGAACAAATTGAAGTAAATATAATAATGGACAAAAGATTGAGAAATTGACATTAATTGGATTTTACAAAATGGTTTGTGTGTGTGTGATGGTCTTGAAAAAAACAAATAAAATGATCAATTGGGGAAAATTCCTGCGGGGATGATCACATCCCCAATGCTGTTGTGCCACGGATCAGCCAAATGTGTCGCCAAATTCTCCAACGGACCCGTCCCGGGGTACGCCGATTGTTGCACGCAGAACCCTACAAAAGCTAGCAATGCTAGCCTCCCATTTTTTATCTCCTTCACCTTGTACTCCTCGAACTTCTTGGGGTCTTTCGAGTACCCTAGAGGGTCAAAGGCACCTCCAGGGTACTTTCTCTTCTCGGGGTCCTTTTCCATGCTGCGTTGGTGCTCTACGAACGCGATGGCTATGAACTCGATGCCCAAAATGGTGGGTAGGGTTCCCCAGGGGACTGGGTTGCCCAAGTAGGTGGCTTGGCCTCCTGGGACGGCGGCCCATTCCTGGGCCTTGACCCAGTTTCCGAGACCCATTGCCTCTGGGAGTAGTATCCCGGGAACGGCGAGCATTGCCCATCTGCAGTGGATGAGTTCTGATTCCTTGAATCTCTCTAGATTCTCCGGGACTTCTCCCAGCCCGAGCGGGTCAAAACCAAAGTCACTGGAACCAAACAAAAACAATTCAAATTTATATGTTGCATAGATACAAGTACGAGATATGAGACACGACACAAATATATCAAGTATACGTCAGACACAGGTAGAGTTGACAAAATGGAACCAACGGGTACCCAAATTTCAATCCGTTTTGGGAGAGTTCGGGTATATATGCATTTATTAACCAAAAAAACAGGTCGGGTATATAAAATAATAATAATATTTTTTATGCCTAAAACTCGAAATCCGGCTTTGTCCTGACCAACCCGAACCCGCATTTGACCCAACTCCGACCTTTTGCCTCCTCTAAGAACGAGTTGGTGGAGAGGACGAGAATGCCCGTGCATTATAACTCCTCAGCCATCCAATTTTACTCAAAAACCGTGTCAACTCAAATTGTGTCATATTTTGGGGTTTGGAGTTAAAACGAGAGCTTATCCCATGTTATGTAGCTCAACTTAAGATTAAATCAAAATGCAAAGCTAGTGTGATTACCCGGGAGCTGATCCGTCGAGATAAGATGGGCGGGGCTGGCCGGGCATCCACTCGGCCGACATTGAAAAGCGCCCGCCGACATTGTTGGCGGTTCTAGCAAGTGGCATGGGACTCAAGAACCTTGACCGGGAAGAAGAAAGGGCCGCCGGTGACCGGACGGCCGAGATGCCGCAACTCATCAACGTTTTGGTGGCCATTCTCGGAGCCTGAGATAATTTGAAAATGGAGGAAGAAGAAGAAGAAGAGAATGATTGGGATGGTTGTGTGGAGGAAGAAGGAGAAATGGGGCTGAGACTTGTAGTGGGCATGCAAATCTAATTGTTGATTCTTATTGGATATAGATGTTTGTTATTGGGCCACGTGTCATTTTCCAATCCATTTAAGCGTCCACGTGGAATATCCATGTCAATTGGTTATTGTCTAATATCATGAGAGCATGACTTGTTTATTTGTGTTGGTGAGAGATTTGGACAGAGAGGCAAAGCCAAGAAGATAGGTTATTTGGGTATGTGATTGGTTGGTTGCTATACTTGTTGATTTCTTTGTGATCTTTTGGCTATGTTTCGGTTGCACCAACACAAATGATACTCAAAAGTTATACATAGATTTAGCTAATGCATAAGCAATTGGATTTGCATGCCGACTAATTCAATTAAACGAAACAGAAATAGCATTAGCGGAAATAGACCAAATGTTTTTAACCATTAGACCAAAGACACTGAAATTATTCTTTGATTTGGTCTACAAAGCACACACCGCCTCCTTAGCACCAAACTCTAAAATTAGCGAACCCCATACTAACAAGTTTATAATAATTTAGTTTTTGTTTTTATCAGTTGAGTTACACAATAAAGTTAACTCTCCCATTTAATTTCAAATAACTCACCGAGACCTTTAAGAAAATCTGAAACGCTTAAACCACTTCGTCAAACCTGCATTGGCAATAATTTAGGTTGTATTCCTAAAATTTGCAAAACACATATGCATAAATGTGTTTTTGGGATATTGCATTGGGTATGAGAATGAATAATCGGTTGAAAGTCGTGTACTGATGCGTCTAGATCAACGTAAACGTACACTGAACTTTGGTTGATTTTTTTCAAGTGTTCGTTTTAAGTCCAAATGTTCAATATTCAACCTCTTACTCCAATGCAATGTGCCTCAGACGTCACACTTTAAACCTAAGACACGTGCGGGACTACACGTCAAATATTCGAAAGCCAAATGCGTTTTCGGGACACCATCTCAAACGTGCGAATGAATTCTCAGTCGGACATCACAAACTGTAAATATCAAAGATAAAATAGAGAGAGTGATAATTGTTGGAACGAAGATCTCCTCTTCCCACCAAAAATCATAACCGTCAAATCGAAAATGGGCACATACAAACTAATTTGAAACTTGATTTCAGGAGTGAATATCAAAATCATAACCGTCAAATCGAACCAAGCCCCGGAAGCTCAGCCACGTGTCGAAATCAAGAAAGCACACTCCATGTTGACTAATTTCAGCCGCTCGAGCTCAGCTGAGCTCGACCGCATCAAATAATTACTCATTCCAAAAACTTCAAAGATGTCCAATCGACGACGGTAACGCTGTGATCTCCATACACTTCCACTACCTATCTGCGCCATTTCCGTACACTGAGCTCTCGGAATTTACAGTTCCGGCCACCAATGGCGACGGCGGTGTCGCTGTCAATGTCCATGTCCATGCCCTGCGTGGTCCGCTCCAGGCGAGTCTCCAGAACGGCGGCGACCAGGAGGAGGCGGAGGCAAGCGCGAGTTATGGCCAATTTCGGTCACTTTGGGGATGTGGTGCGCAAGGACATGGAGTTTCTGAAGAAGAAGATTAGTAGAGGAGTGGAGTGGGCGACCGAGGCTCTTCACGTTCCTCAGGTCTCTAAAACCCTCGACGACGCCCTCTGGCTGCGGCACCTCGAGGATCCTATCGGCGCGCCTCCATTGCAGCCGTGTTCTTGGCCGCAACCTTGGTATCCAGGTTTGGCGTCCGAATTGATAATTGGATATGTATGTGAAATTGAATTTCGTCGGAATTGTGTTTGTGAGTTGGAGAAGCATGCTTATTTTGCCGATTCACTGGATACAAATTCGTAATTAGGCTTTCGCGAAACTAATTATAATTGGTTTTGAAACATAGATGAAGTGTAAAAATATATTAACAATTTGAATCATGAATTCTAATTATCTAAGAACAAATTTCTTCAAATATCCAAATGTTAATTATTTTGAAACCTTTTTTTATTGTAAAGAATTCAATACTACTGAGACCTCTAGAAAAGTTTAAGAGTATAAACCAAAAGAAGCATTGGAATGTGCAGGTCATTGCATCAAAGTTCCATATCTGCCATTCTTTAACCATTGCATGCTCAAATTTTTCATCATTAATGCAATGCCCTAATCCAATTTCAATTTACACCATAGCATTTGGATACTAATTTTTAACACAGAATGCCCATCAAATCTGTCAATTGCCGACATAAACAATACTCCAAACTAAATCACAAACCTGAAAGGCTGAAATGATCAACAGTACAATAAGACGGAGGATGCATATATACAATTCGTATTGAACGACACATCAAAATCAAACAATATTATACATTAACCTCATAATGAACGGTTATTGCGTGCTTGGCCAAATGGAGGTCTGGTTCGAACGGTGCTTGCATGCTGGAGAAATGCTGATATGGTCGTGATGGGTTGCCATTGTGGTCAAAATCTTGGCCAAAACGATAAGATGGGTGTCAGTGATGAGAGTTTGGGTTTTGTTCAAGACAAGTCAAATCTGTAGCCATTAGTGTGCCATGTGTAGTGAGTATCAATGGATCAAATCCAATATTGGACATTATTTTCTGTTTTTTTTTTTTTTTTTTTAATTACAAGGTTATTTTAATAATTTCACTTAAACATCTTAACTTTTCCTTAAATATTTACCAAACAAATTTTCACATCTAGACTTAACAAACAACCTACCTCTAAGAAGCGGTATAGTTGGAGTATGACTTTTATCATTGAAGTTCTGTGATGTAGGTTGAAGTGGATGCTGCACATAACTGTTGGAATTAGTACTTATCTTTCCCATAACCCTCCCACAACCCCACCACACAATACCTTTATGTTTCAAATATCAAATTCTAACCATTGGGCTGTCTGATTGCAAGCTACATGGAACACAATTATGTAGAATGCCCCCGTTGCCATTTTTGTTTGTACTAATATCCAAATATCTTGTCTTATGACAGAACTCTCTAGTGTGGATCTATTCATGGCTGACCTTAAAGCCTTGGAGGCTTATGCTGGCTATTTCTACTATGTGACTAAGAGATGGTCTAAGCCACTTCCTGAAGTCTATGATCCACAAGAAGTAACTGACTATTTCAGTTGCAGACCTCATGTAGTGGCCCTTCGACTTGTTGAGGTATTGAAAAATGTTTAATATAGTTATGAACTTATAATGAATATATCTCATTGTCTATGAAGATAACGATATATAATATAAATTTCAAGAACCCATGCTTTAGCATAAGTTGAAAACCTTTACTATATGTTCAAGTCTGCTATTTGCGCCTTGTCACTGGGGTTTTAACTTGAGCTGTTATGTGGGTTTTATGCTCATATTTCTTTGTGTTTCATTATGGAAGGTCTTTTCCTCCTTTGCTACTGCTGCAATTAGAATTCGGACCTCAGGGACAGGAAAGTCGTTAGGATCAAGCTTGGATGCAAATGATGGTGAAAGCTCTTCACGTTATAATTTCGGAATTGTGTTGAAAGAAACAATGCTAAACCTGGGCCCCACTTTTATTAAAGGTCAGAAATGTGATCCAGTTGAATATTGATTTTCATATTTTATGATTACTGTTTCAGTTTGTTATGTTGTATTGAGCCCACCTTTTCATGCATCTACTGTTGCTCTTAAAATATTATGTGGGCATATTATTTATCATTCTCCTGCAATCACATGATAATACTGACACACTAGTTATATGCATTTGCTTGCTGATGCAGTTGGTCAGTCGCTTTCCACTAGACCAGATATTATAGGACCTGAAATTTCCAAGGTTAGATGACATATATTTCTCTTCTGGGTGTATTTTCTACCCATAAAATAAGCCAACAAAAGGCTGTAACTAATTGATGACTACATTTTTACATGTTCGTTTTAGAATGACAATGAACATAACTTAATCGTAATTCCTGTTGTATTCCCGTATGCTGATATTTAATATTTATATTATAAAAACAAAAACTCATGTTGCTTCACAAGTTGCTGGTAAGATGGTGTCTCAGTGATTGTATTTCTAATGTATTGAGAACTGTTTATGACCTCTTCCATAACTTTTATCTAGTGTCTCAAATACTTCCCTGTTTTCCATAGCTATGCATGACTGTAATTGAAAGAATTATTGGTGCAGTTCACATCTGCATGTGTTTCAGTCTGCTTGTTTGTGTTCAATTGACTATAACTTAAATATTGGAAATCCTATTAGGTTCATGTTTTTTCTTCTTCTTCATGAATTTAAAGTAGAATTCTTGTTATGGATCATGAAGAACTCGTGCATATCTTCTCATCGGTATCAGACAACTGAATGGAGCAGCTGTATTGTCTATTATTTTTACACTATTTGGTTTTGAGTTTATGGTTTGCAGGTATTATCTGAGCTGCACGACCAAATCCCTCCTTTTCCCAGGCCCATGGCTATGAAAATTATCGAAGAAGAGTTAGGTTCTCCTATTGGATCACATTTTAGCTACATCTCTGAAGAACCTGTAGCTGCAGCATCATTTGGCCAGGTTCTCTCATAGTTTTAATCATGTACTGCATTCTGGTTCATAGGTTTACATGCACATGCTGATATATGTATATACCAACTACCTGATATGGAGTATTTCATTTATTTGTTCACGGCTTTCATTCTAGGTCTATCGTGGAAGAACACTTGATGGTACTCATGTTGCTGTAAAAGTTCAACGTCCTAATTTGCGTCATGTGGTAGTGCGAGATGTCTATATTCTTCGCCTTGGGGTTTGTACTGAACTCTTTTCATTTTATGTTTCTGCATATTTTATGATAAAACTTTGTGATAATATAGTTACCAACTCTTTCAGATGGGGCTACTGCAAAAGATAGCTAAGAGAAAAAGCGATCTTCGCCTATATGTTGATGAACTTGGGAAAGGTTTAGTTGGGGAGTTGGACTACACTTTAGAGGCTGCAAATGCTTCAGAGTTCATGGTATGCATCATATTATCCTCTTAAGCTAAATTTCACGTTTATTGTAAAAGGTAGTTAGAAGGGTTTATAATGAATGGGATCAATAACCGGCTTCATAAGATTTTGCCAAAACTCTTTCCATATGCCTGAAACTAACTATGCTAGTTGCACTTTCTGCCCATATGGAGTCCTAATTGTTGCATTTAGCAACAGCACACATTAATCAAGTGTACCTTCCAAGAGAGAGGGATTGACATAGAAATAAAAGTATTTCAGTTTAGCTTGGTAAAATGTGTAGCCATACTTGGATTGCAGAATGTTTTGGCACCTGGAACGACAATAGAAACACGGAATGTTGAGGTCTAGTATCGTGGAACACTGGGAGTAGGCTTCCTTGGAACAAAAGAAGAAGAAGAAGATTTTCTGGGACATGGAACTTCTCAAAAAATATAAATTAACCAAAGCATATTCAAGCATTTTCAAGTCTTTATATGCACTAGGTTTTGGTGTAGGACTAGGAGTATAACATGTGGATCCTTATTTATGATTATTTATTGTTATTTCCAATTAGAATAAAAAAAGAGATATTATTTTGTGAAAAATATTGTCCTGCCAGTCTTCTGCTTGAGATGCCTCATCTTCTTATTGATTGATGTTTGTCCATAGGAGGTACATTCTTCGTATGCCTTCATGCGTGTTCCAAAAGTATATCAGCATTTAAGTCGCAAGAGAATTTTGACCATGGAGTGGATGGTTGGAGAGAGTCCAACTAATTTAATCTCAATATCTACGGGGAACTCTGTTGGTCATGTCTCTATACACTCAGAGAGGCAAAAATCTGAAGCAAAGAGGCGGCTTCTAGATATGGTATGTGATTATACATTATGGCTTTACCTATATACTTAGGCCTTCTCTGGTAACACTTATGGGCATGCGAAAGCCCGGTCGGCGGGCACATCCACTCAGTTTGTGCCACCTAATAAAAATGTCAGCATTGAAAGGAAACAATTGGTTGCTTAAAACTTGCTCTTGCATTGCTTTTGTCATAATAAGGAACAATAAGCAAATTTTTTTACTTGTGCTAGTAGAAGTTGGAAGAGAAAGATACCATATTTCAATTTCGTCCACTATTTATGTAGTGTAAAATATTATTTCAATTCGGAGTCAGGTTTGTTAGTTAAATTGCCTTATATTAAGGTAGTAAATTTAACAAATAATCTAAACACAATTTTTGTTATAGTTGAAACAAATATAGTATATAGAACACATTTTTCATTCAAAGTGAATACATTTTACGGTTATGTACATTTTAGTCATTTCATAAAAATAATTATATTTTACAATATTATATATATCTGATACAAAAAAACTTCTTTTCACTTTTATTACCACACAATCTTGGCTTTTAGAAGTTGCTTCAAACCCACTTCTAGCTTTTGATAAGTGTTACCAAAAAAACGCTTAACTCAAACTTTCCATTGGATGCTGGACTCCTAACAAAGCTCACTAGTGTCATTGATAGTGCTATTGAACCTTGTTTGAGAGTAAGGGCAAAATATGTAGTTCTCATATTTTTGATCTAGTTGGCAAAGGGTTTACTTGGGTGAGGGGTAAAAGGAGCAATTTGTCTCAGTAATGGAAACAAATTTGGTTAGTCATTAAAAAGGAATCATGGCTCTAGAATCTAGATAGAATGGGGCAAGTCAAACAAGATTTCAGTGATCCCCAATTAATTTGGATGAGGCAATGACTTTTATATCACGTTTAAGTGAGTTAGTATTGACAATATAGTTTGTTGAACAGTTTTAGTTGTTTTTAAAACTAATGTATTTATGTTTATTATTACTATTATTATTTTGTTTTAACTAAGCTAGGTTAGCAAAGGCGTGGAGGCATCATTAGTTCAACTCCTTGAGACGGGCTTATTGCATGCTGATCCACATCCTGGAAACTTGCGGTACACATCATCGGGACAACTAGGGTATATACTGTCTGGACATATTTTTTCCCCATTAGATATAACCGCGCTTTTGTTATGCTGTTTAATTTTGTCACGTATTGCCTTCTCTACCTGATGATATATCGTTCCTATAACTCTTCTTACCTCACCTTGTTGTTAGCCAGGTTTCTGGACTTTGGTTTGCTTTGTCGGATGGAAAAGAAGCACCAGTATGCCATGCTTGCATCAATAGTCCACATAGTAAATGGGGACTGGGCATTACTTGTTCAGGCTCTGACTGAAATGGACGTTGTAAGGCCAGGGATTAATACCCTACGTGTTACCATGGTATCGTATCTGCTTCTATAATACTAATATGCTGCTATATTTTGCCTGTTCAATTTGATTTGCCAAAAATAATGAAATTTTACTTGTTCTTACTTTTTTAATCAAGACTAGCTGCATACTTTTTCCTCACATGCTTCCAAGTTTTGAGATGGCCCATATTACTAACCATGAAGTTTAAATTATTCAGGATCTGGAAGACGCATTGGGAGAGGTAGAATGGAAAGATGGGATTCCTGATGTCAAGTTCAGTAGGGTAAGAGTTATATCTTGATAAACTAGTAGTTTATATCATTATGTTTCAATACATGAACAAGACACAAGTTCGAGCCTCGGTTGGTACGCTTGCTTATAAAAAAACATGAACAAGACGCAACTACTGTTTGTCTCAGCCCAGATTGAATATCATATGCAGTATAATGTCAATTCAGATAGAGGTTCACCCAAAGGGATTTCAACCTTGAAATTTTCATGTTCATCTAGGCATTATGCAGTAGGGTTCTTAAGAAGTTGAGAAATAAAAATGTTATTATTGATTGGCTTAATTCAGATCAAGAGTTGTGTTATTCTGTTATTGAATGTATATCCAATGACTGATATTTGCATGATAAGAAATTTTGGAGAATGTAATATTAGCTGGATGTTTCTCTTCCATTTGTTGCATCAGTATAACACCATGACTTAATTCTAAAAAATAACAGATTGCTGCATCCCTTTATGAATGTGTTATGCATTATTCATATTCTTGATTATTTGATGTCCACTCAAAGCCTTCTTCTTTGGATACACTTATTTTGAAATTTTAAACATATGTGCTTGTTCTGTCATGGGTTGCGTGCCCTTTTTCATGCATGATTCTCTGTGTTGCTTTAACTTATACGTGGCTGTTTTTTTTTTTTTTTTTTTTTGGAGGTTCTGGGTAAAATTTGGTCTGTAGCCCTCAAGTATCATTTCCGTATGCCAGCATACTATACACTTGTCCTCCGCTCCCTTGCTTCTTTGGAAGGTACGTTATTCCTATTGTAATCTGCTTCTGTTTATCTATTTATTTTTTATTATTATAAATATATATACATATGCAGCACGGATGTGTTGTACTTTTTTCATTTTCTCATTAGTCGATAAATAAGCTGCTGTGCCCTTTGAATAGGTTTACCACTGGAAAGAAGTGTAATAATTAGCATTGACGTTAACAAAAAAATAAGTACTTGGTACCAACGTGATGATTGTGCAAACTCATAGCCTGGGAAAATACTTATGATAATTAAAAAAAAAAGGAACATTTACTTTATTTGCAGCGCACCAGTGGAATTTCCAACCAGAGCCTCCAAACAAGATAGTGGTAGCATGCTCCATATAAGATCCATAGGACATAACTATTTTGGATTATGCAATTAGAACTTATGGGATAAAAATATAACAGGGATATATGGAAAAGATTAATACGTTTCTAATGGTGTAATTGCGGTGAGATTTAATTCAAAACATTTTCTGCGCCTGTATTTAGAAAGATCCCATGTCTTCTTTTGTGCCAACTGAAGCGCAGAAGAACTAAAAAAGGGT
>JAYMTH010002780.1:0-11961 GCA_036897465.1 Pelargonium australe
AAATAATAAATTAGATTTTTTCAATTGTCATTAATATGAAATTTAAAGATTGTAGTACAAGTTAAGTAATTATGTAAACCCTAATTGAATAGTATAAATAGACATTGTAACATTGCAAAACATACAAATCAAAACTAATCACATTTCGAACCTATTGGAGCATGTTATGGTTCTTGATTTTGCACCATTATAGGCTTTGTATGAAATACTAATTTATGTACATTTTGTTTGGTTGGTTGGTGAGATGATTTCATGATGAGAATGATTGAATTCTGGGTTCTTACGAATTTAAAAAGATTTAGAGATTTTCATTCAACATGAGTTGAGTTTCATATTTGACTATCCATTTTGTTCATGTTACTAATTGTTTAGATTAAAGGACAATCAAGATGGAGTTTTTATAATTTTTGTGAATATGTCTGGTTGTCTACCAAGTTAACAATATTTTGTTTTCAGATACTAAAGTTGTTAAAAATATACATGCATCGCACGGGTGTATAAACTAGTATCATACATAAAAGAATATATATTGTAGTCTTAGAAGCATCATAATTCAAACTTATGTACTATATAACACATACTAACATTAAAACAAAAACTACATGATACCTTTAAACTGGCATCTTTTTTCCTTCAAGTATGCAAGTTAAATCTGCAAGCTTATATAATAATCAAAACCTTCCTTCACTGTGAGTTAAGGTGTAGTCATCAGTGTTATGTTGCAGTCACAAAGATACAGAAGACAAATCTAATTTCAGGTTATCAGAATAGATACTGAAGAAAATTTGAATATAGAACTTACTATTTACTTCTACTCATGATACTTCAAACAAGTCATCATAATTTGTATCATAAAACAATTTCCTTATCGGATAAACTCGTATCAAGTGAAAAAAAGGCCAGTTGAGAATTACAATATCAGTACACTACTAACACAAATTTTAGCAAACTAAACTTTTGGTTGATTACAGCCACTCGATCAACAGAACCGACCATTGGAAGTAGCAAGATGCACGTGCATAGTTGATTATTAAACCAAATAATTTAAGGAAAAAATTACTCTTAACAAACAAAAATTAAAAGAAATAAAGAGAAGTACCTGGTAAATAATCAAACAAAGAGATGGCCACACCCACATGCCATGAAAAGCAGAAAGGTGACTAGGTAAGAACCTCACGTGCAAGGGATCCAATGACCTGAATTATAAAAAAATTAACCCCAATGTCCAAAGCAAATAAGGGTGTCTTGGACTGACCAAATTATTCCTCTTTTAATTCATCCATTCATGTTCTATGTATTTTTTGTTGTTGGTAGTGAGTCAATGGTCAAAGATCCCAAGTTGTTGCTGCACAGAGATGAGACCCTAAAAAAGCCATTAGTGATCTTAATATAAATATAGAAGAAGAAACAGAGAGGAGTCAGCGTGTGAGCCGCACGAGGGGATCCCTCTGCAGACTGTGACTGAAACCAACTTTTGTTTTGTTTCTTTATTGGCTCAGCCTTCTCCACATGTGCTATTATATTAGCAAGCACTAATCTTCAAGGACAAGGTCGGTCACGTGCAGAGCCAATTCCCAAAAACTTAAATAGAAAATAAGAGTGGTGATCATATGAACCCAAGCTACTTGCCTGAAAATCCAGACAGGACCATGATCAGAGCTCAAATTTTGAAGCATGATGCCCCAAATAGTTTGGGAGAAATATCATCATCATCATCATCATCATTACTAAATCAGACAACACTTCAATGATGACACACCAATCCATGGCTCCATAGCCACCCAATAAAACTATGCAATGTGTATTATACTTGTTGCAAATTCATATATTCTACAGATTCTGTAGATTTTTTAAGAGTATAAGACCAAATATTAAGATGAAACATAAAAAATACAAATAAAAACTAGATCAGTATGGGGCATTTTGAGTCAGCATGTTACATATTAAGAAATCAGAGTTAGTTGATCGAATCCCGCCAATAAGGAACAAGTTTAACACAGATTATAAAGGTGTGGAACAGTGGAAGAGAGCATTAGCTAGCAACTCTGAGAACCTCTGGACCACTACCTTACACTATTATCAATGTGTACAGTTAGTGAGGCTGTTATAGTGTCATGAGCGACTGATAATGAACCTTTTAATGGTATTCCTTAAGCTTATTTTATTCTTAATCAGACAATTAAATATTACATTGTTCATTAATAACAATGTACATCTGGTCCAGATTATCACCTTTCCAAGTATAGTTTACACAACTTCAGTGAAAATAGACGACATTGTACAACATATTGACAAGGAATATGATAGGGACAAGTATGGAGAAATGATATTTCTATTGAGTCGAACCCGGTTTCAAGGCTTCTGAGCAGAGAACATGATGAAGGATTGTTGAACTTTGCTTGTGTAGTTTGTAAGGCCACATGATGTGCACACATCCTCAATCTCTTCCTCTGTCAAATAGTTATAGCTCTGCAGAATTCTCTGCCATACAAATGGACAGTGTTAACTCCCGACTTAACAAAATATTACAGGGTTCATTGAACCTTTCAAACAATCTATCAGTTATGATAGAGATCCCAATGCAACTACTCTATCCAAGACCTGGTAATTTGGCCAAGGTCAGTCACAGTTTGTTCAGTTAATGCTTTAAAGTTATGACAATATGAAAAGAGAACCGTGAACTTGTTTGCCTGAACTATACATTATGGAGAAATGAAAGGCGAGAATAGTGTGGTTTAATATGGATTTTGCAGATTACTAAAGTAAATGTCCACTTATCAGGCACGGAGAAACTAGTAAGAATATTCTGCGGATGCAAGGATGAATGGAGTTACGAAAATGTTAAACATACACATATTTGTTTTGGTCAATGAATTGAATCTCTGAAATGAAAATATTGTTGGTTCATTATTTTACCAGCAAATAAATGTCAGTCATAATATAATAAGGGAAAAAGGGTCTCTTTTATCTGAAGTTTCTAGTATTTAGGAATCCAAAGGTTCAATGTTCTTTCGCGGCCATAAGAGAAATCTAATATATAAGTTAATTTTCTTTATTTTAACCATTTTTGCTCATTGATTTGTAAAAAGTGAAAGATAGAGTGGGCCAGACCTCTATGGTCCCAGTAATGAGCACATTCCCCATGAAAATGGTGATCATCCAAAAGAATGTAACAAATATGCCCATGGAAGATACTTTTAAATACTATGAAGCCTTATGTGAGAACAAACATTACCTGCCTAAGAGGCCGTACTATCAGGGGAGTAGATGAAGTATATCGAAGAAAAGTAGTTCCCACAAAGACCCCACCACTTCGCAATATACGACTGATTTCAGCAATCTGACATATATACATATGGATAGAGTCATTTCAACAAGCCACCGACAAATAATGATTATAGAAACACTAGCAAGGAAAACACTGAATATAGTCATACTATTAAGGAAGGAAGAGAGCAATTCCATAACTACAGAAAAGCTTCATGCCACAATGTAATGGAACAAAAGTATATGCAGCTACACAAAGCCATTATTTAACCATTTCGTGAACTAATAATAACAGAGACCCATTGGGTAAGATAGCTCCTATGATTTCCAGTCAGCTACAATAGATGCAATGGACCATATCAACATAATGATCCATGTGGGATCCCCAATTGCAGGACAAAGGAGGGAAATAGGAAAAGCAAAAATCAATAACTAAGTGATCTTTTCAACTTATATATAATAGTCTTATTCCACAATTTAGATTTTCCAGCTCATAAATCCCTCAGATTTTAACAATGAACCCAGAATATACAATCAAACTTACTGCATTTGAAGGAGATGGCCAACAATGCAAAGCTGCCCCAGCATGAACAGCATCAACTGAACCAGATGAGAAGGGAAGCCGAGAAACATCTGCCCTGACAAGAGCAAGATTGCTGCATAGCTCCAATCAAACATGAATCAGAAAAGTCATTTCTCTTCCAATAGTCGAATTACAGAAATAAGAGAGGCGAAGAAACTTACGTAGTTGATAAAGTATCGTCCTTTTTAATGAAATCATAACATTGGCGAAGCATATTTTCGGAAAAATCAAGAGCAACGACTCCAGAATAGGCCTCGGACTTGGCAAATTTCCTTGAAAACAAACCACTCCCACAGCTGACATCTACTAGAAGCCCACCTTCTGTAGATTTGAAGTACTCCTGAGCCATTTTGAACTGTAATATACAATGATTGTTACATGGTTATCATATAACTCATGACTCTGAATTCAGCAGCAGAAGAGTTTCATAGTAGTGGACAACTATAGACTATTTCCATTTCACAAGGCTTTAATTCCTTAAAATTAACGAGTCTCTATTACAGTAAGTCTTCAGAGATCGACATAGGACAACAAGTCTTCCATGTCTCTTCCCAATGCTTCTTTGTATCAGCCAAGGATGCCATACCTCTTCATCAGGGCCGGGAAAGCCACTTTGATTAAAACTTTGGCGCCAGCCTCTTTCGTATAAGAATGAAACAAGTGGACTCCTGCAAAAGGTTAAAGGTCAAGTGGTAAACTATGAATGTTTCTTACAGAATTTAGATATCATGTTTAATATTATTTATAAATTCAACAGAGTTTTAAGGCCAAAATTCAATGAGAACGTAAAACATCAATCTCTATACTAAGCCTCTCTTCACTCTTCAGTAGAAAGAATTTTTTCCAGAAGATGTATCTAAGGGAGAGTACAATTCCAACTATTTGACTCTCCTTCTGCACAAACACGTCCATGTGGTTTCCTTGCTTATCCAAGTCAAGTAAATCTAAACATTAATATACGGTAACCATTGTGTGAAATAATATTCATGCAATGTGCAATATAGTGATGAACAGCAACGAATCTATACCGGAATAGCTCTGTCATAGTTGGTTTAACTTCAGTGTACTCCTTCAGTCCAGCAGTAACGGTAAGATTCAGATAGAGATCTTTGCTGGAGTATGATTTGTTGCATACTTTGCACTTGAAACCAGACCTGTAGATTGCTGGCCTGAAAGGATTACGTTATGTCAAAATCCTGACAGATCAACTATACTCAAAAATAAGAAAACAAGCAAATACCTTAATGTTTCATTGGGTATTCCAACTTACAAGTTAAGACCTGGAGGACCTTTCCTTATCAGAGGTTCATAGCAAACTGGGCATGCAAACAAGTCATCTTCTAGGTTTTGACTTTGCTGAGTACTGAGATCCTGGAAACAGAAATCCTAGTTAATACAAAACCTTTAATTTCAATGGAAGCTACTATATTCTCTCTCGAAGGTTCAATTCACAAGTTTTATGGATACTTATTTGCCATCATATCTTCACATTTCACTAGTATCACTATCCCATATCAAATATATTGCATTAGCTGTGGTGGCTGCTCATAGAATATGAGCCAATTGTCTGTCGTTTTTGCTCACAATCAAACAAGCAAAACAATTTGGTCTTATTTCCTTCATTTTCTCACTACTTTCTCAGCCGCCAAACAAACGCGTAAAGTAAATGAATTCTCGGACACCCAAAAGAGTGGAAAAGATTTAAAAGCAGAGAAAGAAGAACGAGGGAGAGCGGGCGTACCGGTTCCACAGCGACTGTGGCGGAGCTAGCCCGGACGGTGGGGGCGAACCTGAGAGAATCGGAGAAATGGAGACGAGAATTGAAAGAAAAGTGAGGGTGTTTAGGAAACAGAGCTGGCTTCAGAGAAACCGAAGCGATCGCCATTGCGATTTGATGAATTGCTGAGCGGTTTGTGCTTTTCGGTTGTGTTTTGTATGAACATGCGTGTGGTGGGGGAGGCTCCAACGAAGGTCAATTGGTCTCCTAAAAAATATGAATGATCTTAATCATTTTCAAAAGTAGTAAATCTTTTGGGACCCACCAAGCGCCTGGATAACCCGTAAGGTAAATAGTTGTTTCAGTTTGATATGAGATTTCGAGTTTGGTATGAAGAATTTTATAGTTCTTGTGGTTCTATATGCTCGAATGAAGATTAGTTTAAATGAGACGGGAAAACCATCTTTGGATTTGCCAGAGATCTTTAAATTTTTTATTTCTCTCAGGGGTGGCTTGCTTCGGTTTTGGTGCATTTCATGTAACAGAATTGTATGGTCCTGGAATATGGGTGTCCGATCCTTACGGATTAACCGGAAGAGTACAATCCGTAAATCGAGCGTGGGGTGTCAGCGGTTTTGATCCCTCATGATTTAGACTGGAAAGAAACAAATCTATTGGGGTTGCATAGTAGATGATGGATGTGAGGCACATGCTATAATTCCTCCTCACAAAGGATATGATATGAGCATTTAAAACACAAGGCCACAAGCAAAAGCAGATAAACTGAAATAACAGTAGAAAACTATATCAACTGTTCTGTTCTGTTCTGTTCACTTAATATTAGCTTGGTTTGGCTATGGCTATGGCTACCAAACCCTTAATTCCACTCTCTCCTTCTTCATTACAACATGTTGTTCCATGGATTTCCTGCAAACCCATCTCATCAACAGACCATTCACTCACTTGTTTTCCCAATTTTTTTCTGTTTAACAACAATAGGCCACAAGGACATGTTGCAGTATCTGTGGCCTTCAATCCCTCTGGAAACTTCGACCTCCCCATGTTCGAAGAAGAAGAAGACGGTACGTAACAACTACTCATTTCATGTTTTAGCTCAATTACTTCATTTTTGCAAAGTTTCATGTTTTCATCAGATTTTGATGAACAGATTCACCTAAAGTGGACCCTCCATTGCCTCCCTCTGAGGGACGGTTTGATGTAGTTATTGATAATGATATTATTCGCGGGCTAGACTTGTCCCCGTTTCAATCTGCAACTGGAATGGCCTCACCTCTATCTGGTGAGTTTTAGTGTAAATTGATAGTCATATACATGTAGTTGCTATGTGGCCTTATATGCATTTTTGTGCATACAGTTGATCCAAAAGTGTTTCTTGAGCGAACAATCGGTTTTACCATTAACTACACGAGAGAAGACCCTTATGACATCCGAGAGCTCTCGGAGTTTCCTGATATAAGACTCTGGTTTGTGAGGCTTGATTCCATGTATCCATGGCTGCCTGTTTTGTTGGACTGGCGAGCGGGAGAGCTTGCTCGTTACGCTGCCATGTTGGTTCCTCACCAGGTAACATTGTATCAAATCAATGCATAATTAAGGGTACTATTGCTGCATTGGCCTAATAGAAAATTTTAACATTTTGATGATGATGATGTTAGATGAGTGCAAGAATGGGGGTAGTTTTTAACCCCGAGGCGCTCGAGTTGTTTGTGATGAAGAAGGTTTTCATTGTGTATGCTTGGTTAAAGCAGCACAATATCCCCAAGCCTAAGCTGAAGACTTATGACATGGCCAGGATGCTTGGTTTCGGAATTGGAGATGAACTTTTCGACTTGGTGGATAAAAATCCTCTTTCTCTACCTTAAAGATTCGAGATTCTCAGGCAAGTTCTTATGTTGTATGAATAAAAAAGACACCATTTTTACATTAAGGAGCTATTAGCTTATGATCAATGTAGTTACAAACATATATAGGACAACAAAAATTTGACAGAGGAGAAACAAATTTAATAAATTTTCTCCAATATAACAGATTCTGAATGATTTTAGAGACTATCTATTTGTTGCAATGAGGGTCCTAATATGCACAAACCAGTGGATTTGCATATAGGGCAGCTGTTTTTGCAGGTTAGCCATCTCTTAATACAAGCAATATGGAACCCGTGGCCGCAGTCTAGAGTTCCCAACTCGTCCTCTTCCATGTAATTCTCCTGTACGAAAAAACCATCGAGCATTTCAAGTTAGTAACCGGTTAATTTGACTCGTTCTAGTACGAGTAGTTTCAATGTTAAAATACCTGGCAGATGCTGCAAGATTCTCTCTGAGAGTTCTCTACTGCTAGCAGAAAATATTTGCTATGTCTGAGAGACATTAAAATTGCATCCTCAGACAATCCTGTGCTTACATACCCTATGTGGTCTTCCAAAGCCAACAGCTCCTAAATAAGGCCATGCCATGAACCATAGATCATAAGCAAGCGCAAGCTGCTAAAACACATAGTACTAAGATCAATTAATACTATATTACCTCGTACGACATGTTATCTACATCGAGCCATAACTGATCTGTATAGTGATTGTCACGAGCAGCGGATACATAAGTCGACTGATTCGAAACTTGAACATCCTGTGCAGTACTTAGAATGTCATTTTCAAGCAAAATGTAACTAATGACACATACTTAGGCAAATTAGTAAATTACCCCATGCTGAGATATTAAAGTGGTGAACTCTACCACAGCCAATCTATGGACATAAAGAACTGATTCCATAACTAGCTGTCTCATTAGATCCATTTGAGCTTCATTGATCTGCAACCCGGGATCATTCGGCTGAGGGAGATGCAACAAAGGTCGATGCTGGATTCGTGGAAGCCCCCGAGAATTGGGGAGAAGAGTAGTGATGGCATTGGTAACAGGAGACAATGATCTGCAACCATAATTGGTGCTTCTTGTGTGCTCAATTATGTATGTTGAAGATGTGAGACTAGGAGGGTCAGATAGGCCATTTGGTATAGTCCTGGTGTTCAAGACCTGAAGTGGCAGGAGACACCTTCTTGAGATGATTAATCCTCTTTCTGATGAATAATTATCAGGAACAGCCAATATCCGATTCGGGATCGATATGTTGGGAAGCACAATGCATCTGCATTGTGAATTGTAAAAGACAATCTTGCTTGAAGCTTCACCAGATTCTTGAGAAGAAGCTGGACATGTCTGCATAACAAGGAATTTACATTTTCTGATAAAACAAACTGACATGAATCACAGAGATGGTAGGTGCAAATTACCAGAAGCTGATTATTAGAAATGGTTGGATTCTTGGTATAGTCTTCTGGGTTTCTACAAGCATCATCATTTGAAATTAGTTAATGCTGATAAATAACTGTAAAAACGAACATAAATCTGTAAAAAAAACATGGGTTACTTGGATTTGTCTGCTGAAACTAACGAACATTGGTGCATTATTATATAATAAAATGAAATAATACAAGAAATTGTGTTTTGAAATGTTAATTACAAACAGAACTGAAAAGAAGAAGAAGAAGAAGAAAGAGGGTTGTGTTCTTCTTCTCAGAGATTTTTTTTTTGTGGGTGTGGGTTTGGTGTGGAATAGAAAAATGAAAGAAAAAGATAAATTTGGGTTAAAAGCGTGCGGCGTGGCGGTTATAGTGGCGCGGGAATTTCGACCGTTATTAACAGCCATCTATTGAATACAGTTAATTTGACTGTTGATTGACCTGTGATTTTGGCGCTCATGGATTGGACATGCATGGTTGATCTTCATCTATTGGGCCTGAAAATAATGGGCTTGAAAATAAACCCAATTACGGTTTCACAATCACAGCATGTACTGTCAACTGAGAGCGGTCTAATATTTTTTAATGACATGTATAATATGATGTTCATCAAATACACACATGTCACGTGTTAACATGAAACTAAACGGATAGATGTTAACGCGTCTTCTGTAATTTTTATTATTGTGATCTCGCAAAATCTATGTGCACCTGACTTTTAAACAATGGGGAAAGAAGAACAAGAATTGAAGACCCGTGAAGTCAATGTTATACACAAGTTTCTACTTAAACAAGGTTTGTCACTATGAAGATGCTTGTCGAAAATGGTTGGATATTTCCTTATAAATGTCATTGTCGTAAGAAAAAAGAGGACAATACAATTTCAAACTCTCCATCCGTATTCACATTACACTATCACCTTTACAAGCCAATGATTCACTCGCGAAAATCGAGCAAAAAACGTAAAACTGTAGTGCATTGTGGCCGCAATCACTCCTACTAATGATCTTGTAATCGGTCCATAATCTATGCTTGATAAGAAATCAAAACCGATTTTTATTCTATTTGATCTGATTTGACTAGCTTTTGAGTTGGGACGAACAGAACCACATGGTTCAGTGTATTATATTTTAAAAACAAAAATCTGTCCCAAAACACGACCGAACTAAAATATTTTTTAAAATTCGAAATCTGATCAATTGTCATCTTCACTGCAACCACAAAGTGATCTTAGCTATAAACTTAAAGTCAAGCGATGTCTATGGGGATAAGATGGATTGGTCGGGTCGATCACCGGCAAGGTTGGGGCTCACACCCATGTGATGGTGTACCCTAAAACATGTGGGAGGTGAGGTTAGTTTTGACGCAAAATAGGCACATATGGGTCAATATATGGGAAGGCCATTGTTGAATACTGCATGCACAGTTGTTTGAAAACTCATGCTAATTTTGTCTCCATATTTCTATGCCATTGTTGTGGTTTTGACAAATGACAAGCCTTGTTTGTTCATCTTCATGTGTGTTGTGGGACCTGAAACTTCCATCCATGGATATATTGTGGACTCTAGAGCTTGTAGGTTGATACTTGTCACAAGTGATGGGTCATACACAAAGGTTAATCACAAGAAAATTGGAGCTATTGTGTGTGATGGGATCTTTTCTAGTCTTTTCTGATTCCACATTTGAAGAAATGCATATTAATGTGACACTAACTTGGCAACACATGTCAAAATTTGCCCAAAATTCTGTATTTTCCTGACTCTTTAATTTAACCGATAATTGATTTATATTACAAAATAATTATGTTTTTTTTTTTTTTAAGATTTTAGAATAGAACACAAAGGAACATATGCCCAAAGTTAGTAAGATGTTTAGGACACCTCAAGCGCACAACTTCTCTGACCAATGTCGAATCATGAGGAGATAGAGTGGCACAATAGAGATGCTAAAGTATCTTAAAAGACTAGATCACACCTTTCTTTTCTTCAGTATGTAGGATAATTTTAAGATCGTCGACATAAACTGACTCCGCTCAAATCAAGCAATCTAATCACCAATAAACAGTTTCGCCACACAGTTTAGTTCGAGCAATATGGGAGACCCATTGCCTGGGTCATCCCGCAAGTAGGGCCATGCAATGGGTCTCCCAAAACCCTAAACTTAGAAAGTTCTAAGATAGTAGTCTATTAACTTGTTCATGCATGTGCAATAGCTAGGAACTCTCATGAGTTAAGCTCAGGAATGGACCAGAAACTTTAGGATTTGGCTTGTCAATCCATGTATCTCTATCCATGCATGCCAAAGTACTGCATTAAAGAAGGTCAACTTTAGGTGGATTAATTATTTGACAGATTGAGGCCATAAAAAAACAAGGTGAAGATAAAGCTCATGATCTCAAGCACCTTATTTTTGGATTCTGGTTTTAGTACTGTTTTAATGTCTAAAGTTGGCACTTAATCACATAATCAACCCAAAAAGGCAAGCAAAAAAATGACTGAGATAAAGAAAAAGTTGCAGCACAAGACTCATCAAACAAGTTTTCTGATATGAAGCAATATGGTTTTAAGGAAGCTCTGTCTGTTTCTGAAACCATTCTCTTAATCACTTCTCTAATGGTTTCTTGAAGCTGGACTGTTCCATTTGTTTGGTTCTGAGCAGACATTACATCACAAAACATGCATTTTCTTGCAAGAAAAAGAGTTCTTGAAAGTTGCAGCATTTTCTTGGTGGTCCTAGCTAGTTTCTTTCAAATGTCTCCTTGTCGGCTTATTAATTTCATTCTGCTAATTAACACTCTTTTATATATATATATATACAATATATATAAATCATCGTTGGGTGTAAATAGATTGTCCATGAAATATATATATTAACCCGAATAGATTTTTGTCTGCAGAATCACAGTGATTGCAATGGCAGAACCTTAAGTATATTCAGTGAGTACTTGATTAGTGAAGAATGTTTCTAATGTGACATCATGGAGTTAATTAAACAAATCTTGTTTAATTAATCTCTTGCACCTACCATTAATATTGATTAGAGGAATTGGAACTCCAGCTATAAAGCTACAAGCACAGTAGG
>JAYMTH010002781.1:0-11960 GCA_036897465.1 Pelargonium australe
AAAAATTTTTTTTTCTTTTTTTTTTTTTGGGGTGAAATCTGTTTGTTTCTAGAGAAAATTTTAGGAGAAGAGGAGGGCTGAGAAAAGCTATAGTAAATAATTGGGTGAAATGGAGGTTTTTTATTTTATTATTATGGTGTTTGTTAGTTGTTGATTGAAACTGAGAACCCTGTTAAGCTGAGTGGAAATTTGATCTTGTCTTTGTTTGATTAATGTGTTGTGTAGGCACTTGTGTGCAAGTTAGTTCATTGAGAAACATGAAGGGAATGAAACTGTTTTATCTTTGTGTCCAAGTATGTATTGCAAGGGTATGAATTTGTCGCTCCAATTCATTGGGCCGTGTGTACGTGCATGGCTCAGTGGGTTGTCCGGCCTCCATGCGAGAGGGAGCTTTGAAATATCCCATATTGGATATGGAGTTAAAGACAACTTTAGGGTAGGTATGGACATCTAGCTATGCATGGTATCGAGGGTCTATAAGTATAAATATTTTCTGCAATATGTTATAGGTCAATGGTCATGGCTATGGGACGTAGAGTGATAAACACTTCTTAAGATGGAGAGACTACTCAGATGAAAGGAAAACAAGATTGTTGTGCGGTTAAAAAGACCCTGCTAAACTCAAAACCTTATTCAAGGAAACCAAGCTTTTAATCGCTTGGCCCATTATATGGATGTACATATTGTTTGGGTAGATGCTACATTTGAAAACCACCATAGGATGGAAAGGACTCTGGTAGGTTGACGCAGAGGGTATCTAATAGTAGACGTGAAAGGAGAGTCAAGTTTTGTTACCACAGTTGCATTTTCTTTTCTCGTATTTTCATTGTATTGTGTCATTGGATGTGTCAGGATAGCGCATATGAAAACATGTGGTTTTTTTTTAGAATGTGATTCCATGCCAAATATTCAGAATATTTTAGCATAGATCAGTTTGTTACGGCTGTAGAGAAGAGTTGGGGACATGGTAATATGAAGAACACTGATCCTAATTCTAATATAGATTACTTGAAGCACAGAAGTGGAAGTTTAGGCTTAGCTGTTTTGGTTTTTCGAGGTCATGAGATTGGAGAGTGTCTGTAACTTCTTTATTCTTGAGAAAAAATCCTAGTAAGGTGTTGTTAGTTTTGGTAGCAGTTGATGTTTCAGCTTGCAAAGAAACATATCTTATCGACTTTAAAATATATGGGTTTGGACATATGGGTCATGTCTGTGTAGTCGAACCATCTTGTGTGGATGGACATTAATGTGTTATGTCGTGGCTCAGTGCACTAAAGGCTCCCACTATTGTGAGGTCTGACTCATTTATGTTAGCAGAAGTGGAAGGTTAGGTACGGATGTTAGATATTTCTTATTCTTGAGAAGAACTCCCAGTAAGGTATTGTTATTTCGTAGTAGTTGATGTTTAGGTTTTCTCGAAAACATATTGTATCGACTTTAAAATGCATGGGATTGGACATATAGGGTCGTGTTCGTGTAGTCGAACCATATTGTGCAAATGAACATTAATGGGTTATGTCGCAGCTCAGTGCACTAAAGGCTCCCACTATTTTGAGTTATGGGAGAGTCATTTATGTACGTAGTCTTAGCCGTACTTTTGCAGAGAGATTGTTTCCTCTACCCAAACTCGAGTATTCGAAGGTTCAAGGCAACAACCTTACACTTTCCCAAAGCCCCACCCTCCTTTGAGCGTTCTTATGCCTCAATGGACTGCAAAACGCATACTACTTTAGTTTCGGGAAAGGGAAACATCTCAACATTTTCCTTTTAACGCAGTACATATAATTTTCAAGTACAGCATGTCGTGTATGTGTTGCTCGGTGTTAAACTACGGTTTTTTACAGCTTGATACACTTGGATGTTGCAGATACCCGAGATATGGCCGTAAAACCAACAGTTGCTTTGAGGGCCATACTTGTAGGAGGCATTGCTGCATTTGCCAAAATAGGCACTGCAATGAAGGCTGCGGGTGGTGTGAAGTTGGGTGCAGCGGCAGCTGCCATGACTGCAGCAGCAACTGCTGCCATATCTAAGCCGGAAACAAAGGACCCTTCGAAGCAGCCTACGAAATAATGTTTTCATCACTCGGTTGTTTGTAGCATAGTTCGGGTTTTACAACATTTTGGCTACATGATCACGCCATGCGGGAAATAAAACAATGGCATTGGTTTTTTGTATGGATGCCTGTTATGTTGATTTGGCACAAAATTTCAATGTTCGGATTAGACTTTGTTTTAGTAATTTCATATTGTGATAGCCTCATTTGAAACTGATGAGAATTGGTACAATGCTTTTAACCTACACTTGTTTCCTTTTGTTTGTTATTGAAGAATGTTCCAATTTGGTCATCGAACTATTCATTTTGTCATGATTTAGTAATCAATTTAGTTTTTGTTTCAATTTACTACCCAAAATTTGAATTATCAGCTCTAGATCGCTCACTACTTAGAATGTCGTTTGTATGTGTCGTAGCAACGGACCAAGTGTTGCTTCCTAAAAATCATATTGCAGCTCCAGTACACGTAATGAAAGAGTTGCGTACTAGAGCTGCCAATTTGGGTTTAGATAAAAAATTTAGGAGTTGGGCTCAAATGGCATAATCTGAACTCGACCCAAAAGAGGTGCAAGTTGCAAAATTTGAAACGAGTTTTGGGTCTTACGTGTAAAATGTGTGAATTTGTTCGATTATACTCGAACTGTGATTTGGTCCATTTTCTTGTAGACCAAGAATGAACGCAGGAGCTTTGCACACTTTAGTTACAAGAAGACCCTCAATTCGAATCAACACATTTAGTAAATTTTATTTTCGAACAGTTTTAACATAACAATTTAATTTTACATGATTCTTTTCCAATCTCCTTCCAAATGTATTTAACAAACCAACATTTTATTCTCTAACGACATTTTATTTCCTTCCAGCTACTTCTACGTACATTATAACGCTATAAACATTTGAACTAGACAATCGTAGACAATCCAAACAAGGCCATAGACCAGAAAAATGATATTTCACAATACAACACAACACAACACACAACTAAACACATCCATGATTCAATAGTTGACATGCACACTTTTCGCTCTTCACCATTTTCTCTTGATGCGGTACACACTCTCCTATCTTCGTGGCACTTTACGTGTAAAGCATGGAGAGATGTAACCCAAGATATGCCAGAAAATGGGTTATCCGATTCATCAACGAGTGTTTTCAAGTTTGGTTCGCCGATTCGCAACATGATGTGTGAAGCTTCAAAGCTGATGCACACTTGACTTGCTAGAACCGCATGAGAAGTCTGAGTGGGCAACGGATTGAACGACGAGCTCGGGATGTGGAGATTCAAGCTCAAATATGACCTGCACAATGGATATGAAGATTTAGGTACAGCAGGTCTCGTTAACTACTGTCTAGTTTCTATAAAATTTGTCCTAAAATGACATCTTTTTTCTTTTTTAGAAAATTAATGACACGTGATTTACCAATAATATCATTCTAATACTCTTGCATTTGTTAACGTGGGAGTGTATAAGAAAATGTCCAACACTAATGTTCAGACTAGAACTTATTATGGACCATGAGAATCATTCCCGTTCCATTTTTTTAAATCCAAACGCTACCTTAGACTCTACGTAATGAAGTTCATAAACAATCAAAAGAATAACGAGGAGAGGTTTTGGGATCTCATACCACAACATTTTCTCCTTGTTTGAGGATCGGAGCAGGGACATAAAGGTTGCATTGTGGTCCGAAGGACTGCAAAAAACAGAAAGACATTTTAGATTTTCCGAACAGATATTGCATATATGCTATATGTACGAATACGTCTTTCAAGTGAGTAGCGTTGTTTTACCGGCCAAAATCTTCCTATATTGAATCCATTGACGAAAGCAATTCCCTTACTCCAACCACCGAATGATATAAACGTGTCCTTTACGTGGTCTTTTTCATCTATAGAAAAATGACCCGTGTAGAGTGCTGGTTCATTTGAGACAACCTCTGCAGAAGGAAATGCAATTATCCGAATTCATCTCAGCTCAACATATGCTTGGATAGTTGCATGTCTGTATTGTTAACCGTAGAGCTAAAGCATACCCGATTTTTCTTGTGATCTTTTCCAGTCAGTTATCTGATTCTCAGCTTGAATGATGGAATTGATTGCTGGAACCTCATTCAAGTCGTGAAAGGGAATAGAAATCATTTTCCATTTATGCAATATTCTCCCACTTAGATAGACAGAAGACAAAATACCCTGAAAAGCAAAAGCGTAAAAAAAATTAAAAAAAACTAACAAACAAACAAAAAATTTAATTATTGTTTTAAGATTCATCAAAGATTCAAAATCACTGAACTTGGAATCTGAAATTTTTTCACGTCAGATCATAACTTGAAAAACAACAGAGATATTGGCAGTAAACTTATGTTTGCCATTGCAAAAAAAAATCTACCTGAGCAACTATATGATTATTCAATAAAAAGCCTCAACACTTCCAAGTTACCACCGAGAATGAGGGCAAGCATCATCTTGAACAACTATGGAAAGACGAATATGACCAAAAGCATATAGAAGTTTTCATATTTCAAGTGGTCTTACCTTCCTGTCAAATGTGTATGGCCCATAATTTACACGACCCATGTTTTCAACCTATGAGAAAAAAGGATAAATTTAAATTAAAACAATTGCGTTTAAATTCAAAACTTACAAAGTATGAAACTTGATATCTTAGTGACTCAAATCTACTTTAGTAGTAAAATGTACCGGTCTAATCAATGGCATGCTTTAAGTAGTTACACATGACGCTACAAAATGGTTAGAATTGAATTGATACAAGCATATAACTCCGACTGTTCGAGAGTGATATGAAAAATACTATTGGTTCTTCGATAGTTTTATTATGTTTCATATAGAAACTGATCAGGAAAAAAAGTTAAGAGCATAAAACCTCGATTCCAAGATTGCAATTCTTGGATAGACACCATAAATCTAGATCAATCCATATTTCCTATTATGACCTTTTTGCATAATTGGTATCAAAGTATCCAAATAAAATGGGATATAGGGCACCATAAGGACAATTTTGTGTCACCTAAAATGAAGGAAGAAAGAAAGATATATGAAGGATAAATTTGTCCCAGCCAATATAACAAACCCCAAAAGAATGATCAGAATTCTTATTTAGCGATCCAAAGAAAAACAGTGTGTATTCTCTAAAATCACATACTGCATGATCTAGCAAGTCAAACAAGATAAACACATGCATGGATACAGAAGATGACTGAGGAAATGAGTATTTCCATAAAATAAAATTGAACATTTTGGTTTGCAATGTGCTAACCAAGTTGAACCATAACTACAAAATCGAAGGTCGATGTAGTGAGTGCATAGTGACATCTTGAGACCCTAATCTAAGCTAAAACATCCACAATTTTATCTGAATACATAATCAACTGTTATAGAACTGGTTGCCAAATACGGAAATCCCAACAAAACTTCATTGGAAAAAGATAAGAGACAGACATATACCAAGATAAATAAGCTGATATTGGCGTGACATTTAGTAGTAGGAAGGTCAAGTTCTTTATTTGACCATCTCTCTATTTGTCCAACATATAATGGTCTTCCATCACCATTATCTTTGGAAGAGCATGAAATAAATACTAGAGCTCTGTCATGCACCTGCAATCAATAATGAGTTAATAATTACTGATTAAAGTTTAAAATTTTATGAGATAAGACAGTCAGTGAGGACTTTATAAGAAGTAGCAGAGAATTGCTCCTTAATATTTAAATCATGGCAAGGCAGTACCTTTGGTATAGATAAAATGCTTCCGTCGTCCCTCGGAGAGTATTCTGAAACGTATACTAGAAATCCAAACATCTGTATATGAAAAATATATAATTCCGCAATCTTGTAAGTTACTTTCTTGAGCTGTAATTGTAACAGACAACCACATCTTCTTTGGCTTATCTTTCCTCGATAATTTACGTCTTTATATCATAATATTAATCTTTGCTGATTAAAAAAAGATGAAGCAATAAACTCAAGTGTAACATGAGATGAGATAAGAAAGAAAACCTGTCCCGCAGACTCCATTGAGATTGGGTTCTCATATTCTGACACATACTTCGCATCTATCATATGAAGCAAATCAAACAAATATGCAGTTCTACGTAATTGGATAGATCCATATCCTGTCTTCTCTTTATTGGATGGAACAAAAGGAAGAGGAGCTTTGGCGTATTGTTTTATAACTCGACGGAGTGCTGAAAGAAGTCCACAGTAAAAAAGAGATCATGTTGGATGAATGTAACTTGCTAGACAAAAACAGTCAAGAAACTATCATAATATCATTGGCCCACCATTTCTGGTATTCTGATCAATACTATTCTTTATAGTAATCATATAATAGTATGTCAAAGAAGATTCAAATTAAATGGCAACTATGGAGAATGAGATATATGATTATACCTTCAAATTTTGCATTATCCACATCACCTGATTCCCTAATTGGTGCGTCCTGTAAAAAAAAAAAATCATTAGTAAAAGTAGAATGCTTATACAATTACAATATAGAATTCTAAAAATTTCTCACATAATCATATGAAGTAAGATCGGGTTTGTAATCTAACTCATTTGCACCAGTATTTGCTCCGTTATAAAATCCAAAGTTTGTTCCACCGTGTGCCATCTGGAAATTCACAAGTTTTAAAGCATAAGATTTGCTTACAAATTCTCAATGATCACTTCTAATATGTAAAAAAAAAAAAAAATACATTTAACGTACATAAAGCACAGCAGAACCATTTCGTGATAAAACTTTCTTCAAGAATGTTGCGGTATAATCAGCATCAGTTGTAGCGATTCTCTCTCCCCAGTGTGTAAGCCAACCAGTATAGAACTCCCTGAAACAACAAAAAGATATAAGCACTAAACTAATCACTAGATTTGATATACGAGAACATAAAACCTACGCAGATAGTGGTGGTGATTTTCCTGGGGCATTGAACTCTTTTTGCAACTCAAATATTGGCCAAGGCTCATCACCGGTCGAAAAGTCAACAGCTACACACAAAGAACCATTTGATATTGTTAAGCAATATACAACACAAGGATGATCTGTAATCTTGCTCCAATATTGAATAACTTTTCTATATAATACAATGCTAAAAGTGAAGGCATAGATTACTAGAAAATATATGATACTCAAGTCATTCCACAAGGTAAGGGTGACCAAGGTTATTGTTATACTTCACTTACAAAATACAAATGTACCATTAATTGAATGGATAAAGGAATTCTAACAATGAGCAAATTTGAAAGACTGATGTCCACTTCTGGCATCAAAGAAATATATATTCTCTCTGTTTATAACTCAAAGCAATAATTAATATTGAGCATTACCTGAAAAAACAGCGTCTCCTTTGATGGTTCCTCTCTCAAGAATTTCCCTAGAACCACCATCTGTTGTGTATCTGAATTTGGGGGAGGTTGAATTTCAGATGCAGTCACTTAAGAATAATAAACAAAGAAGGAAAAATGCAATTGAAGCATACAGTTGCACCAATGTTGACAGAACAATAAACAAGAAAATATGTGAATGCAGCTTAAATTCATTTAGTTAGCCTGAAACGTGAATTATAGTACTGTAGCAATAAGTAAACTCCTAATGGCCGCAGATGCAGCTGAAATGATGTCAGGTCAACAACATGAACTAAAGTACTATGATACAACCATATTATTTAGTCGAGGTAAAATATTTGTACATAATCATGAATAGAGGTTGGAGAGTAAGAACCTCTTACAGAATTACATTGTCCCCGAGCTGTCCTCTAGCTAATTTGACCAGATGATGAAGATAAGGTTTGTCATCTCCATATGAACCATATTCATTTTCGATCTGTCAAAAGATACATTAGGTGCAACATTACTAAGATTTAAATTTGAAAGTACAAAGTTCAACAATTTGAGGTGTAATATCCCAAAAGCATTATTTTGTGAGTTTGTCGGTTGTCAAAAGATATTGTTAAAGGGTGATTTTAATTTAGAAAGCATTCATCTACCTGGAAAACCAAGAACCTATATCTAGTCTAACAAAAATTGGTACACAGTTATGAAAATTGGAAATTTGTTTCTGGTGTCCTATATCCAAAGCTTAATTTTGTAGGTATAATGAGACAAAGGCAGCAAAATCAAATACCTGAACCATTATAATGGGACCTCCATTTTCATAAAGAAGTGGAGCCACTTTTGGGAGGAGAATTCCCCACCATCTATCAACCTGTATGCATTTACAATAAAAATACCAGTCCATGTTGAGATCAAAACCATACACACTGGAAATAAGATGCAAAGCAGGTTAGGCTCTATTAAACTTGACTTCAACCCAAAAGCTTAAGTTGATAGGTGGAGGGCCCAACTTGTATATCGAATGGCAACAATCTTCACATTATTTCAATGTGAGATACATTAGTGGAGGGCCCAACTTGTATATCGAATGGCAACAATCTTCACATTATTTCAATGTGAGATACATTAATGGGTCAAAGGAATATTTCCTAGCTACCGCTACATTTAGCCTCCTAAAGTTACCTTACCCAACATTCAACAATCAAATATAAATTCTGATTTCTGACACAAACATCATTAGTTATGCACCCGAGGCTGACTCAGTAAGCATGATAGAAGTGCAGAGTAGCAATCTTTTACATATTAAGTGATTCTTCTGATAGTCCTAAATCACACCATAAGAAACTACCAATTGTAGGAAAGCAGGATCAGATGATCTCAATTTGAGAGATGGTTCGATAGCAAGCAACCAAGCAGGGAAACCCCCCAAATCCCACTCTGCAAAAAGAAAGAAAAAAAGTATCCTTTTCAACATATTATAGTAGATCAGAAACTAATGACTAATGCAATAAAAAGTTACACCTTACAGAAAGAGACATCATACATTATGCGCACTCTTAGGCAGGACAGATAAGTCGCAACTTAAATTAGTAAAAAGATCGTTATGGAAACATTGAGACTGATAAAGAGTAGAAACAAATGTATTTTTCTTCTTTTCAGGGAACCCAAATCAAATGTGGGAGTAAAATGATAAATTTGAATGTTATATATGTGGAAGGCAGGATTCAAAATTCTATATGGAAACTTCACCTAGACATGGATGCAGCATATTTCACAAAGTATAACAGTAAATTCTGAATCTCCAGCATGAGATAGTTATGGCCAACCTCCACAGATATAAGGTCCAGCTCGAAGCATAACAAGCAGATCCATCTTCTGGCAGAGTTTTAGAAATGATACAATATCAGCAATACCATCAAAAACCAGCTTCCCAGGCTGTGGTTCATGCAGATTCCAAGGAACATAAGTTTGAATGGTATTCAAACCCAATGCCTTTGCTCTTAGAAGCCTATCTTCCCAATACTGCATCCATAAAGAATACAAACCAAATTCAAGTATCAGAGTGGCAAATCTTCAATCAGTACAAGCATGATGTAAAGCAGTCAGATTGATCAACAAGATATATATATAATAACACCATATCAAGTGACAATTGACTTCACATTCTTTCAATCACGTGCATGCCGGATAACACAACGGACCTAGCACGTGGACCAAGATGGGAGGCAACAAAGATGGGTCACTAGGCCAAACCAAACTAGCTCTGGTACCATGACCCATGACCCATAAGCTTAAGTTGATAGGAGGAGGACCCAACTAGTATATCTAGTGGCAACTGACTTCACATTCTTTTGACGTGAGATATATTAATAGTGCCTAAATCCAGAAGAACTTCTATCGATTACCTAGACCAAAGTGAATATTGAGTTACATGAGCCAATTTCCTTTATGTTATAAATACTATCTCATATCTTATGGACTACTAAAATATCTTTTTTACAAGAAGCTAACATAAGCCATTTATGCAATAAATTTACTGAGCTGTTAAAACCCAAAAATTTCTTTCCTACAATGCCAGTGGTTTGGGAAAGAGACGTACCTCAGGAAGAACCCTGAAATAGTGCAAATCACCGCCAATAATCTGGAAATGTTGGCCATCTTTCCAGAACAAGTCATCGGCAATCTCGAACTTATGAGCATTTACCTGGTACATAAGAACAACAAATCATCCAACAGAAAGGAAAATGAAACTCTGGGCGCCGATAAATCCCATATTGAGAACTAAATCAGCAAGCAATAAATCATCTGAAGCAACACAGTTACATCAATGCATAAATTTGTGTTCAGAAATCAAGTATCATCCCAGAACATAAGTTACATAACACTTTCATTTGGTCAAATCAGAGAAGATTCCTCTAGCTCTGGTGCCTGATTGGTCAAAATTGAACTCAACTTCAAAGAAGCAAGATATTTGTAACCGCAGAAGCAATGGCGTGGGTGAGAAGCAGAAATCTTGAGGATCAAATGAACAATTAATTCAAATCCAAAGCAACATTTTCTCCTCATTTCTTTCACCAACCAGACAGAGCATAATGCTTGCACACAAAAAAAAACACACAAATTCACTTTTTCCCACAATTTCTCACAGAATTCAAAACTACTGAACTCTCAAAATCGAATCAATGCTCCAACACATAACCAAACCGAAAAAAAATCAACAAAAAAACATGCACGTCCATCCACAGAAACAAACTCGATTCTAGAAGAATCACTAATGTAGAGAGAGAAACGAACTACCTTCATGTGGCTAGGAAGAGAATGCTAGAAGATCAATGAACAATTAATTCAAATTCAAAGCAAAACTTTCCAAACAGATTATAATGCTTACACAAACACACTCAAATTCACTTACCATTACTCAATTTCTCACCAAATTCAAAACAAACCAACATTAATAAAAGAATTAATGCTCCAATACCAAACCAAAATCCAAAAGAGCATCCATTTCCATCCACATCAACACAATTCTAGATGCTTACACAAACAAACACAAATTCACTTACTATCCAAAATTCAAAACAACCGAACACTCAAAGTCGAATCAATGCTCCAGACCTCCAGTACATAACCAAACCAACAAGAACGTCCACAACCACTCAAATCTAGAAGAATCATGGATCTAGAGAGAGAAACGAACTACCTTATTGTGGCGAGGAAGATGAAGATGACGATTGTGGCTACGGTGATCGGAGTGAGAGGAGAAAGCACTGAATACAATAGCAGAGGCCAAAACGAAGAAGAAGAAGGTCATTTTGGAGCTTAATCTTGCTTCCATTGCTGCAATTTTGGAGCTTCAGCTTCACACTGAGCTCCGAGGATGGCACTCACTGTTCTTCAATGCTCTTTTGTCCGTACACATTTGGTCCTGGTGCTGAGTTTTAGCGATTTGACTTCAAGCGAGACAACAAAACGCACCGTTTTTATCCAATTTGATGGATTGGGCCCGTCTAGACCAAATTGGAGCTGTTTATGTTATTGGGCTTGGAATGGGCCCAGAGAGTTATACTATGGGCTATCCAATCGGCCCATATTTTCCTGTATCAATTCAGAAAATTACTTTAAAATGCAATCAAATTGACTCCAACGTATTAAGAGAAGTTGGGTCAATCGATTTAAGCGTTTTGAATTTTTTTTTAGGTCTCGTGTTATAGTAATTTGTATATCTTTATTTTTGTTTAAAAAAATTATAAAATATTGGTTTGTTAAAAGTGAAAATGATAAGATTTTTTTTTCAACAATATTTTCTAATCCATATGTTCCCAAAATAAATAAATTGATTTCATTCAAAAAATAATAATAATAAATAAATTGATGGTTCCCAAAATAATATCATACATGAAAAAAATTAAGTTAATTAGGTGGTCACCACATGAATTTATGAGTATTTAATTTTATTGAAAACTCACATGCATACAATTTTTAAACAATATAATATAATATAGTTATTTCATTTCTTTTAGAAGAGATCTACCTATGAAAGTTACATCAAATTGAAG
>JAYMTH010002782.1:0-11958 GCA_036897465.1 Pelargonium australe
GACTACTGGTACCCTTCTTCGTCTGACTGGGCAAGCCACGTGTCGATCTTTCATAGGTAAATTTATTTTTGATTTTTTATGGCGAATCAGTATCAAATGTTGTTTTTCATCATCTTAAAGAGGGAAAAATAAATAATGAAGAAAAAAATGTAGTGTACTTAATGGTGTGGGTAGTAGGTACATGTCTGCTGCAAAGGAAGCACACCCTATGTTGAGTTTTTTATGATTGTTGAGAAAACCAAGCTGTTGCTTAGCTTTTAATGAGTAATATGACTGAGCCAACTCTTCATATAATGACATGCTTTCTTATTTATTTTACCTATATAATGTAGTTGTTATCATTTGTAAACAGTTAATTGTTTGATTTATAGTTTCTAGCAAGGAGGAAGTGGGTGCTTCAGATAGCACTTGTATTGATCCTGTTGACCTGAATCACTTTTTTGAGCCAGATGGGAAAATTTATGGTTACCAAGGGCTGAAGGTAAATCTATATATTGATGAATCTGTATTTTGTTAAACGTCAAGGATCTAGTTTCAGTATATGATACTGTTTTTCCCTGCTGCAATTATTATGAACAAGATGTTCTAACCAATGGTTCTAGTTTTTTTTTCTTCTCTTGAACTTGAAGCTATGCTCCCGGTTGTTTTGCTTTCATTGTAGGCATGTGTTTGCTAGAGTAGAGTTGGTTAGAGGAGTGTGCCATATAACCTTACTTTTGAATTATTCATTACACAAATCTCTTCCCCTATTGATTTATTTGACAATAGGAGGAAGAAAATATATAATGTCAGATAACCTTATTATATGTTTGTAGTGCTAGAGTAGGGTTGGTTAGAGGATTGTGCCATATAATCCTTCTGGATTATTTATGCCATATAATCCTTCTGGATTATTTATAACACGAATCTCTCTTCCCCTATTGATTTATTTGACAATAGGAGGAAGAAAATATATAGTCAGATAACCTTAATATATGTTTGTATCTTAGAAAAGTTTAAGGAAATGGAAGATAAAACGTCCAAGGAAGAGAAACGAGCAATCCACTCATTTTACTTCTGTTTATCTCAACTATACTAAGATCCAAACTTAGAGTAAGGATTGCATGCAGAGGATGCCCAATTATGCGAAACACCAAAATATCTGACTGTTTCTTTTTGGGGTTCATTTTTTTTTTTTATTAAACAGAGGACTGGAAGAGAAGATTATCTTTCCTATCATTTGTGTTAATAATCTCGTACACCTTGTATCTCAGATTAGTCAGATATTGATTTTTTTTATTATTATTATTATTTTTTTTTACATAGCTCACTTGCACTATATGTGCTGCGTAGCATGTTTGGTTTAATAGGATATTCTGTTTGACATAAATTAACTTGTATAACTGATTCGGTGGTGGCCTATTTTCTAATGATTCTTCGTTACATTATGCAGATCAATATCTGGATAAGCAGTGTATCGTTTCATGCATTTGCAGATATTGCATTTCAGAGTACATCCGATGTAAGTAATGATATTCCATGCATATGTTTTTAAATGATATTTACTCTTTCACTTGGTGTCAGTACAGTTTTTCTGTGGATGATTCTTTGTGCTTCCAGCTTTGTCTTTATAAGGTAATTTAATAAAACTTGGATATTTGTTGTAAAGGGAGGCAAAGGGATCACAGATCTGAAGTCTCCTCTTCAGGTATTCATTGGCTGCGCGTGTTAAACACTTAAGCTTACCTTTCGATTTCTATCTATAGTTCTGCTAATTAGGTTATTATATCCCACAGGATATCCTTGGTGAGAATCTGATTGAGAATAAAGAAGACTTCCTCCAAACTTTTTCGAAAGATGCTAATTATATTCGGTAATTTCTTGTGGATTCCCTATGCAAATTTTATTGCCAAGATGAATATGCATGTTTATCATGTTATTTGGTTTATATCATCTAATGTTTTGGTTTCCACAATTTAAATCTTCTTAGGTCCATTGTATCATCTGGGGAGGTTTTGCAGCACAAAGCTTCCGATGGCCACATCCGTGGTTCCATTAGTCACTTGGAGGAAGGTTCAGAAGTTGAGGTACTTAATCTGTTTTCTGACCTTTTTATTTTATTTTGTAATCACATCTTTATACCAAGCATTGATAGTAGTTTGTCTAGCGTGACAGAGCGATGGCTGAGTGATATAGTTAATGCTCTCATTTTCTTATACATTTCATCTCTTTTCTTTTTTACTGTTGATCTGAGACAGGTTTATTGAATGGGTTTGGGTGGTGAGTTGTGGATGATGATGCTAAAGACTATCTCCATGCTTTCTTAGGCTAGTGTTACTGGTGACAACAGTTCCCTCCATATTGTAGTGTGACTAGCTGACCTAGTAATACTAGTAGTTTTAAAGGAGTCATTCCCCATATTGTCATGCATATGAGTGACATTTTAGTAACTTGAGCTTCAGGAGATAATTTGTTTCCTAGCCATCTTGTAGTTTATTCTATGCGCTAAGTTTGTTTTGGAACTAAGTGCCATGGTTGATGTACTCATCTTGATCAGGTTGTTCGCATGTGTGTAAGCGATATTGCTGGGTACCTCTATGGTCGCCTGGTGCCACTTGTTCTTCTACTTATTGATGGTAATTGTTTTGCCTGTTTTGCTCATCCGGGCACTTTTACTGTCTATGCAAAAGAACTTCAAATTTTCAACCTGTTCTATTTTCTGATTCAGGTAGCAGTGCTATTGACGTTAATGATCCTTGTTGGGATATGTACCTCCTCATTCAGAAGTACTCTAATCTGCAAGGGGAAGTTCAAGATAGATTGCTTGGTTTTGCTGTTGTTTATCGTTTTTACCGTTACCCCGACAGCTCTCGCTTACGAGTTGGACAGGTTAGTCTTTAATTTGTATTTATTGGTTACATATTCAAAGCAAACGAGCAGTTGAGCACCTTTGAATAATGTTTCTGCAAATACATTCTGTTTTAGTAGTTTCACGGCACTTTATTTTATTTTATGGCAGATACTGGTACTACCGCCTTACCAACACAAAGGTTATGGTCGTTACCTTCTAGAGGTGCTCAACAATGTTGCCATGTCAGAAAATGTTTACGACTTAACAATCGAAGAGCCAGTGGATAATCTTCAGCACATGCGGACCTGTATTGACACATCACGTTTGCTTGTGTTTGACCCAATTCAACAAGCTGTTAATTCAGCAGTTTCCTGTATGAAGCAAGGGAAGCTGTCGAAGAAAACCAAGATACCTAGATTCTTGCCACCAGCCAGTGCAATCGAGGATGTCAGGAGAAGTTTGAAAATCAACAAAAAACAACTTCTCAATTGTTGGGAGGTTCTGATCTACCTCGGCCTTGATCCTGCTGACAAGTACATGGAGGATTTTGTGTCCGTCATTACTGAACGGTTGAGAGCTGATATCTTAGGAAAAGACTCTGAGACTGGCGGGAAACGTGTGGTTGAAGTACCCACAGACTATGATCCGGAGATGTCTTTTGTGATGTTTAAGTCGCGTGCCGGTGAAGCAAGCAGCGTTCAGATGGATGAAAATCAGCCTAGTCAGGAAGAGCAGCTCCGGGAGGTAGTTGATGCAAGGGTAAAAGATATAAAGTTAATTGCAAACAAGGTATCTCCACAATCTGTTAAGTCTTGCTGAGTAATTGATTTGAGATCCTGAGAGTGGGCTGTAGTTGGGATGTGATCTAGTTCTAGAGAGGCTTCTCTGTAAATGATTGAGCTTTACTTGTGCTTCTAGCTTATTTAGCAACCTTTATGCATTATTTTTTAGTATTAAAAACTTTCTTCCGATGTCATTCCATTCCTTGCATTTCTGTCTTAAAATAAGTGTTGCGTTTTCTTTTTAAAAAGTTAGTTATGTATGAGTTAGAACACATACACGTAGAGATAGAAGATAGAATAACAATATTAACTTATTCTTTCTTTCTTTTATTTATTTTTCTTCTTAGGATTAATGAAATATGAATTTGACAATAATGCGTATTTTGGTACAAAAGCAAAACAAAGTTCAAAATAACATCTTAAGGATATATGACAAGGCTTATAAATTCTAATTAAAGAAATACAAGAATTTAAGACTTACATAATTTTTCTTCAAGAAAGATGAGAATAAGACTTTCTTCAAACAAACTCAAGACATTCTTTTATTGATAGCAATATTTTACAAATACAAGCTGAGTGTAAAACTTCGTGTATCATACAATGAGAGAGATGGTTTTCTTTAATAGAAAGATTTCGAGGGTACATAGACATTTTACAACAATACATTATTACAAAAAATCCAAAAATAGTAATAATAATAATACTGCAATGGGGTCCACCACTTTAATTCGAAATAAAATATGTCTAATCTTGTCTTTAAAGTGGTTATTTCGTATCTTCTTGGTTATGATGACCAGGACAAGTGTGGTTAATCTCCTTTAGCGTCCAATATAATTTGGTAATTCTTCAAGGACATCATTACTTTTGCATTGAGATCTTCACTAAAAATTTTTTTGAGTCAAATTAGTACTCTGGACTAAGCGATTTAACTATTTTAGATTTCATTTGAGGTCTCGAATTCGAGTCTCCTTACTAGTGGTATGATGAGTTATTTAGATTAAAATGAGAGAGTTAATCCATGTTGTGCATCTCAACTAAATAAAAAGAAAAAACTTTTTCGAGTCAAATTAGTACCCAATTTAGTGTTAAGTAGAGTTGACTCAACCAATAAGTGATCCATGATTTGTCATTTTTGTTTAAATATGATATTAAACATATCTTTATCCTTTTTAATATATCCTCTACTTAATTTCAGTTCACATCCATGTAACGGACCTCACCCATTTAAGACAATTACCCATAAACTCAACAAATAAACTTCTTAAATTGAGCTCAAGTTAACATCAATTAATGGATTGGTTCTGACATTCTGTTTCTAAGACCTAAATTGTCTTGATTCCATGGATCCAACTTGTCTAGATTCAAGAATGGAGTATTCTGGATTTTTTTTAGGTCTCAAGTTCAAGCCTCTTTGTCGACGATGTGGGGTGGATCTGTAGGGTGGTGTTTAGGATGACGCTCATTGGAGAGTAGAAAACATTGTTACTTTGAGTATGATATATATCTCGTTGCTGATAAAAAAATAAGAATTGAGTATGATTACTTGAATGCATAATTCAAAATTGCAAATAGCTTCCTTGTTGGTTACTCAAACTTGGCATTATATACATACAGATTACAGCACACCCTAAATTAGCATATCCCTCAAAATGCTATTTCAAAATCTGCATTCAAGTTTAAGCTGATGCACCATATACTATACTCTTACCTCTCAAATTACACTTACAAAATATATGTGGAACACAGAATTGCTCTATCAACAAGCTTATCCTCAAATGTTGTGAACACTGTAACCTGTTTCCTCCGTGTTTAAGTCCTCCTTCCAATTCTCATATTCAGATCCACCAAACACCACCTGCTTGATTCCTACATAGCTGGTAGTACAAACCGAAAAACAAAAATTAGTAGCAATTTTTTGCAATTTCAATTCAATACACTTTCTTGTTGTTTGTGGTTGATAGGGTTTATAATAGTCAGATTTGACTGACGAGAAAAAGTAACACAACATTGACACAAGAACCCCGAAAATATGCGACTTACTCGGAGCTTATCTGCGTTAAAGCATTTATTAAAATGTCGAGAACCAATGGCTCACTGGTACCCACATCCACCCTAAAATTTTGTGGATCAAATCATCAGCAAGGACAGCCAAATCTTTCTATCTATAATGCAAAAAGAGCACGACAGCTGAAAGAATCGAAAGAAATTAGGTTTCCCCATTGAAATTTTCATATCTGAGCCTCATACCATACGCGTGCCACGTTGTACTGAACCTCCAAATTACCAATGTTGTAAAATGTGGTTGGTGTCACATCAGCTCCTTGAAGAGCATCATAACTGGGTGTTTTAGAATCTTCTTCAGATTGTGACAGCTGCAATGATCAAATAAGAGTACTCAGTAAACTTTAAAAAAATAATCCTTGTAATGATGAAATATCTAATGTAAATATTAACATATTCCACTCTCAGAACCTAAAATGTCAGAGATTAAACCACATACACATCTAAAATTCTAAATATATTTAACAATTTCACTTTCTAAGCAAATTAACCTGCTATCCTTTCACTAAAAATGTTAAACCTAAAAAAGAAGAGGAAAGTGAAAGTGAAAGTTTATAACTTACTTGCATATTCATTGCATTGCATCCACCAAGACACCCAATGATATACCATGATCGGATTACCTGCATACAGGCTATTCCAACTAAGTTGCTGAATTTCATTTGCAATGAAACTATTGACAGTACAAAAAGAATTACTTACATCGCGAATTAAATAAATGTCTTTCTCAAGTGGAATGTTGTAGAACTCAAACCATATATATGAGTTTGAATAATCAAATCTGGCATTGCCAAGAATAATTTGTATGTTAGCAAAGTAGGATTGACAAATTCCATCTACTGGACATCAAAAGAACTGCAGCACATAATAAGAAAAAATAGTCTTTAACTACACACACACACAAAAACTTATTTATAGACACTTAATTTTATTTTTTGATAGTGCTTACTCTAATAAAAAGAGATCAAACCCATTGGACCACTGTTAAGGTAAGGATAGGTGCTGACACAGCATCTGGCATCAGAGCAAGTTATGCTTGTTTACGTGAGCATGGTGAATTAGAAGAGAAGAGCTCCTCATTACTAAGGTGGAAGTGGAAGTTCTATTCAAGAGATCACACATGATGACTAAGCAAATATGGTCACAAGTACAGCATACAGCTAGTGGGGTTTCAAGAATTTATTTTACCAAATAAACTTAGAATAAGGTGACAAACAGTATTACTTTTACTAATCGCAATTGTTGCATGAAGTTAATATCATCCAAATTATTTATGCATCAACAATAACATGATACGTAACTATATATCTAGTCAAAAGCATGAATGAACAGCTCTGTAAGACTCAGGGATAGATATGGCTTCTGCTACCTGGAATTTGAGTGTAAATAACCATTAATATTATATGGTCAAAGCATATGATTACAATGGAATGACTCGTAAGCATACATGCACGAAAAAAAAAATACATTATTACAAAATCACCATTACTTAATAACATCTACCACGTATTTGAATTCCCTTCCTCACATACAGGTTTTATGGGAACTAGAACAACATTACATAACATAATCTCAAATAGAGCGAGGATTTCAGACAAACTAGAGTTCAAACATAATTTTCATCACCAGTGTGTTCCTTATGTGAAAAATTGGGTTTAGCATTTACTTTTTTGTAGACACAAAGATCCTATATACAATTAAAAAATGTCACAACATAATGAACTTTGTACAAGTATTTATAAAAGGGCATAGAATAAGTAAAAATATGCTATTTGAACCTACTTGTTGAACAACACTTTCATGGGGGTTGCGGAACCTGTCTTGGTTTGCAATATACTATTTTTTTTCTTCTTGAAGCGATCTTCCATCTAACATTCAACAAACACAATCAAATCACTTAAAGAACAAAACTTTATTAAAATGACCAGATCAAGGAAGCACACACGAATATTCTTAATTACCACTAAAAACTTAAAATGCGATGAGCTTCCAGAGATTAATCAAACATCTTCTGAAAAATGATAATCAAATCAGCAAAAACTAGCTTACTTTGGACTGTGCCTTTTGGGGGTCATCCACAATTGTACCCAAGATTTCAGCAAATTCTGGATCTCTTTCATAATCATTTGGTTTTCCATTCCCCTCTCCAAATAAACTTCGAGCTGAAAATCCACCCTTATCAGCACCACCTCCGATCTCGCCCCGAAGCCCGAACGCCTTCCGAGCTGAAAATTCATCCGTATCGTCGTCGTCTACATCTTCTTCATCGTCGAGCCGACGCCTAAATCTACCCTCAGGTGAAAATTCATCAAACTCCTCACCGTCGTCGTCATCGTCGTCTTCATATCCTCCAATATCATCCTCATTCATATGTTGGGTTCTACGTGCCATGGCAATGGAAAGAGGTGTGTTTGGCCTAGCATGTCTTTGGATTGGAAGTGCCAGAGTTGAAATTGGGGCCAAGGTGTTGGAAAGGTGGGAGATTTTCGGGAAGGAAATGTTGGGTCGTGGAAGAGTAGGAGCGATGGAGTGCAAGATGAGCATGTTTGTTTGCAGAGGATAGTGATGTTGTTGCGTTATGGGATTGAAATGGAGGAGGGTTTATCTCCAGAGCTGAAGGAGAGAGACGGTGTTTAAACCCTTGGCTATGTTAAAATGGAAAATTACAAATGTCTACCATAAAGTATGCATCTTTTGCATATAACTACCCTAAAGTATAGTTTGTAATTATTGGCTACCTAAAGTATGTCGCAAAACTTTCCATTCATCCAAACTAACGAAATTAGGCAAATAGTGACCCATGTGCTCCGCACATGTTCATTAATTTTCTAAAATGCCTATATTGCCCTTCCCTCCTTTTTATTCTTCTTTCTTAAGTCAATAGTTGTCCATGTGTTTGGCACATGTTATTTTAAATTTGAAAATGGCATTATTGCCCCTCCATCCTCCATCTTCTTCTTTCTTAGGGCAATGAAAATTGGGGATTTTGGCGGAGTGGGTTTGGTTGCTCCGATTCGCTGGAGTTAGAAAGTGTTTGTTGGTGAAAATCAAAATCGACAGAGAATCCATCCTCACGAACCTGCAACTGAAGAGAAATTCCATCCCAAGACCTGCATCTGTGACAACACCAGTTTGCAGAAATTCCCTATGTTATGAGTAGATAAATTGCAAATGTGCTTGTATAGTTAAAGATAAAGATGTGGAAGAACGTATATTAGAGTCTGAAACAGATATGGAAGAATGCATTGAAGATATTGAATTTGAAAAGCATGAAATGCAGTTGTGGTTGTAGCTTTAGTAATGCATTGTTCTGGTATTTGGTTTGTTTGGTTAGTATGTTGATAGGTATGTGGTTGGGTAGTTAGGTATGCATTGAATTTGTGGTTGTTGTAATGTATTAAAGTTTTTTGTTGTAATGGTTAAGTAAGATATTGAAATGAAATTTGAGTTTTGTTTGTGATATGTTGATGAATTCATCTCTGCCATTTTGATATCTTCAGTTTTGAGTGTACCAATTTGTAAGAAATTGAACATGACCTATTGGTTTGATAAGTGAAATGTTCAGAACAATACTATAGAATTAAATGGGGAAATATTACACCAACACATACAATGGTTTGAAATGGGTAAAGGTAATATTTCCCATAAATAAGTAAGCATCCAGCCTTTGGCTTTACACAAATATGAGATAAATGAGATTCTTTCTCCATTACATACATTCTAAAGTTGACCTATTACAACAAAAACACGTACTTAAATATTCTTATACAGGTCACAGAAGGACAAAAAATTCATTATATAACTATGTTTGTTCCCCACTTGCACTTAAACAAACCAAAAACTACATTTCCAAGCATCCAAACATTCAAGGCTGGCTTTGGGGCCCACAAGTAGGTTGTGGTTGTGGTTCTTCTTCTGGCTGAGAGCTTGAGGCAGCAGCTTCCCCACCCTTCCTTCGAAATTGTGTTGTAAATCTTGCCTCTTGGGAAAACCTTGAAGCCTCAGCATCTACCCTTCCCTGACCCTTTTTCTTTCCACTATGAGTTGGTTGTGTGAGAAGCTGTGAAAATGCCCACTACAACAGAATGAGCAACAAACAACATCAATGACCATAGTCCTTGGCAAATCCAGGTATTGATTGAAACAATTTTGTTGAAATTTACCTCATGGTTCCTCAAATCTTATAGTTCTGCTTCAGCTAGTCCAACTCTGTTGCTTGACATAGGTGGGGCTTGACTTGAGGTGGTTGACCTAGGAGGGACTTCAGTGTTCTGCAACATTCATTTGTATGCTTAGATGTAGGTATGTGTGAAAGTAAACTTTATCAGTGTAGGTATGTGTAAATTGTAAATGTAGCAGGGGAGGTATGTGTTAAACAAAATAACAACAGGGTAGGTATGTGTGAAAGTATATATTACCTTAGGACTGCTGCTTGAGTAAATTGTTCTTTCATCTCTTATGAACTTTCTAATGACTGCCAGCTTTTGCCTCTTCCCCCTTTCTATCCCAGGGACCCATGTAGATGGACTGTTATCCCCTCCACCTCTTTCTCTTTGTTTGGCAAGGGCAGCTTGCCTTTTGGCTTCAATCTCCTTTGGTGTGCGCTGTGTGGGAGTAGTGGACTGGGGGCTTGATGCTTGGGAAGCAGGTGGATCATTCATTGTGCTTTTCCCTTGCCCTGCCTTCTTCTTCAATCTGTACTGTCTAGCCCACTCTCTCTTCTTCTCAGCTTTAACTTTTATGTCAGCCCTTTTCTTTGCCACTTTCTCCTCTATTGATTCCTTTGATGCAACACTATCTTTAGCTTTTTTCTTTTTTTCCACACTTGGAACCTCAATATCATCAGATCTGGCTTCTTCATCATTCAACTTCCTCTTCCTTTTACCTTTGTCTTTATCTTGCTTTTCCTTCCCCTTTTCAGTTTCTTGCTTTCCCTTCCCCTTTCCAGTTTCTTTACACTTCTGAACTCCCTTTCCTTTTGCCTCCATTTGCTTAGTTTCACTAGCAGTTTTCCCATAATCCTTGGCAGAACAGGTCCTGGAGTTGTGGCCTTTGCCCTTGCACTTTCCACAATGCATCTTTGACCTTGTTTTTTTTTACTTTGTTGGGGTTCACATTCTCTGATGCAGCCTTCTTTTTTCGAACTCTAGGTCTGCCTGGAGGTTTCTTAATGATGGGGGGTAAAAATGAGGTAGTTCATTGGTTGACCAATGCCTCAAACTTGGAACAGATGCTATCTTCCCAGCATAGATGAGGTTGAATGTGCTTGTATGGTAGTACTTGTGCACATAATTTTCTGGATTGTCCTTATTGCTCATTATGGAAGCCATGACATGTGTGCAAGGAATCCCCTGTAATTGAAAATCTAGACAAGTACAAGTCTGCAACACTAAGTTAACATCATATGTTTCCCTCTTACAATCTACCTTAAACAGCTCATCCCCACTTTGCCTAACAAAACAACCCCTACTTTCTTCCCTATTATACTGAACCATGTCCCAAATATCTGGACAAATCAACCCTTTATGGCCACGTAGTTTACTTCTCCTAACATAAAACCTCTTCATAAGTTTCCTCCTAATGAATTCACAGAAATCTATTATCCCCAACTTCCTCAACTCCTCTGACTTGAACTGGATAAACCAGTTATCATACATGTGCCTCATACAGATACGATGCTCCACATCAGGCATCCAATCCTTAAATAGCTCAGTCAGACCCTTTAAAAAAATAAACACAATCACAGTTCAGTAATGTTATGAATAAAGCCTGGCAGGTTAGGTATGTGTAACTTGTAAATATTCAGAGGGAAAGTATGTGTAAATTGTTTATGTGCACAAGGTAGGTATGTGTAAGTTTATATTCTGCAGGGTAGGTATGTGTAATTAAAATGATACAAACTTATAAGTGTTTGAACAAGTATAGTGAGTACCTTTTGCTTATCAGAGATCAACACCCATCCTCTCTGATCATTCCAGCCATAGTCCTCAAAAAATTGCTCCAAGAACCATCTCCAGCTGTCCTTATTCTCTTGTTCCACAATAGCATTGCTAATGGGAACATTCAATCATTTGCATCCCAAGAAACAGCTGAGAGCACTTGACCTCCATAGCAGCCTTTGAGATGACACCCACCAATGCCAACAATAGGCCTGCATCCAGCAAGGAATCCTTCCTTTTGGCAAGGAAACCTCAAATACTTACAAACCTAACAAACAAAGCACATATAAGTATATTAATGAAGCAAGTTATGATGAAATTCAATCTGCTGATACAATAATGAACA
>JAYMTH010002783.1:0-11956 GCA_036897465.1 Pelargonium australe
CCTCTAATTTAAATAACATAATTTTTTGCTAATATTTATATTATTGAGTTCATCAATTTAGTAGTTTCATGAATATAAGATACATGAGTAATAGTATACCATTAGTAGTTCAAATATCAAAAGATGCATGAATATAAGAAAATCTTGTTTCAAACAAAATTGTTTATACTCAAGTAGTTGCATGTCAAGTCAATGTAAATGATGATACAAAAACTAACAAGTATAAAACAATCCGATTATGTATTTAAAATAAAATCGTAACTCTTGAAATTCGATTACGTACGTCTTGAAATTTCTGGTATAGGACTAACAATTTAGAATAGGGTAGGTAAAAACAATTATATTTATACTAGGTATGGTTTATGTGTAATTTAGTAAAATGAAGAATGACAATTGAATTTTTATCGCTAATAGCATGAGAGTAAATTTTGAAAATATAAGGATATTATGGACATTCAAGATGCCAAATTAAGGGGTAAAAAAATCAATTGATTTCCCCCCATTTGAGAAAATTCATGGGAATCTAAAATCTCAACCCTCCATGAGATTTTAAAATCTCATGAATTTGGAAAAGTGAGATTCTTTGGGAATTCTATTTTCTCATCTCTTTCATTTGACTTGTTTACCAAACATAGAATTTTACTTTGACCATCAACTTGCCCTTATCATCCTCACTTTCCCTTATCAAAATAATGATTTCCAAACGATACCGTAGTAATTTGACAACCAAATGTCTTTCTCTTTCCCATGTTTAGTAATTTTTAGATTTTATTTATACAAAGCTACCCAAATTGTATACATCAAAATTATGTTCACACCATTAACAAATTCCAAGTTCTTTACAAAATCTCTATTAAAATGGTGAGAACAAAATAATAAAATAACATAATATTTAAAGTATGATTAAAAGAAAATAAAAACTAGCAGTTCAATCGTATTCAAGTACACTCTAAAATATTAAACTAAGATGATAATGCAATGTCCGTAAGAGAATAGGAGACGAGACCAAACGGAAGGAAAACGAAAATATGGAAACAATTGTGAGGATCACAGCAACAGTAAAAACGAATTATATTACTTAAAATCTAACATATTTGTTTTATTTAATAAATAACAACGTTAATAAAATAATAATTTACTTTATATTGCGCGTTTACAAAGAGACATAAAATTAAAGACTTGAAGACCAACCCATCTAAACAAGCCTAACAAAGAGACCAAAAACCTACCTAACTAGCTCGTGAGGCATCGTAGGCCAATCAAGTTTCGCGATTACCTACTTGAAAAATGAGGCATTGGGTTTATCACCTCATTGGTTTTATCACCTCATTGGTTTTATCACCTCATTGGTCTTTATGACTTTTATGACTTGATGCATAATCTACAATCGAAGAACTTCTAACAAGACAATACCAAACAAAACTTTCAATATGAAAAGACAAACAACATTCTGCACAAAGGGAGTAAAAACCAATTATAAAACTCTGACAACCCGAAAACATGAAGAAAAAACATCATTCTATCCGTAGTAAACATACTCCCGCAAATCAACCAATATAATAAATGCAAAGATGATTATATGACATCTGCAACTGCAACTAGATTGAATGAGATGAGCCTAGAGTGATAATCATGAAACCAACGAAACAACAAGACTATTCAGATTGAATATTCTAAATCTGTATTTATTGTATAGAAGTCATGTGAGAAAAAAATTATAGAATCACTATCGACAATAGTTGAAAGAAAAAATAAACTTTGATTAAGAACGAGGAATAACAAGTAAAACATTCAAAACCAAGAGAAAACTAGATGTAAAATTGGATATGCATAACCCCTAATTTAGTTTCATTATGAGGCAAGCAAACTGAATCACGTACTCTATCATGACACGTTGTACTATTGTATTATACTTCTTCATCGGGTATATATATATATATATATATGTATAAACTAGAGTTGACAATCATTGCATGCATATTTGTTTTCATGTTGTGCTGAAGATTGACAGTTTGGTACACGAATCAACACATACACAATACACACACGACATAACTAATATGTTTGACATAATATTTTTCATCACGTTTGATATGCTATTATGATTAATTTACACTTATATTCTAAAATGTACACGTCGACCGTGACATAAAACGACTAATTTATCGTAAACATGTGTATTTAACATAACAACTATACGATTACTATATATGAACCCAAGTACTCTATTCATAGTTGGTCGTTGAGTTGTTAAGTCAACGGATCAGTCATTGAAGCTTTAAATTACCGTCCATAGTAGGTGGGACCTTTTGATGATGTAAATTATATAAAAATTAAAAGACGCGTTAGGGAAGTAGACGTACACTCGAGTACCACACAGACGGGACTATATGGTTTCTGTTATTTTACCGTTAGGTTAAGCTAAAGCGTACACAAAAACCTTCAATTCAGCCACGCCACCCATTCTTCTCCCCCTCCATTTCTTCGTCTCCCAAATTTAGCAGCTCTCTTGACCCAACATTTTTATTGCTTTTTCAGCTTAATTTCTACGATGATGATCGATTTCACAGACCTCCATTGTCCCTGTCGTCGTTTCCTCAGCTCATTTTCCAACGCCCACCAACTGTTCGACGAAAGTCCTCAACGAACTCCCAAGATATTTGGGATTATCAAAGCTACCCAAAACAATGGCGTGGTTGTAGTTGATCTCGATCCTCATTGGGTTCGTGAAAATCTGAATTTCGCACATTGTTTGAGGCTTCTCGTTTTCGCCAGCTTGTTTATGCATGGTATTGTCTTGGATGGTATTGCACTATTGTTGTTGCCAGGGCCTGTGATTTGGGTAGCTTCTTCGTTGGGTGGTCGAAATGAGGGGAACGAGCATTAATGCCATTTGGGTTCCCCTTGTTTTATTCTTCATTGCTTCTTTCACTTTGAGTTTATTGCCATCTACACTGTCCGCGAAAGGGGATGATACAAATCTCTTATATAGTCGCATAAAAGATATTTCTAAGATACTTGCCCCGGATGTTGAACAAAATCTGGCATATTGTGTAAAGGATTTGTGAGTAATTTGAATTTATGTATTTGGTCACATCTCATTGAATTTAACTTTTTTTCCCTAACCCAAAAGGAATTTGATTTCAGAGATGCTGATTGGAATAAAGCATTCGAGTTTGAAAACTTAGATTTCTTGTCTAAATGTATTAAGACATCAAAAGGTGAGCTTTTGTCAAATACTCTGAGAGAAATGATATATCCATATAGATTCTGATGACGAATGCGTTTACTAACAGGAGATGTAACAAAACGACTATGCTCAGCAGCAGAAGTAAGATTCTACTTTGAAGAATTCTCTGGAGATGAGTATGTTAAGCCTAACATAAACTGCAATTTGTCATCATGGGTCAATGGATGTGAACCGGGATGGGGCTGCACCCTTAATGACAAAGACAATGATCAGAACGATGACCTCAAGAAGGAAATGCCTTTGAGAACTAGTGAATGTGAACCTTGTTGTGAAGGATTCTTTTGTCCTCCTGGTATTACTTGCATGATACGTAAGTGTATGAAAAAGCCCCAATGAATCTTGTTAGGATTCTGTTGTCTATCATTTGCTCATTTACCATCTTAGCAAATCTTACTAGGTTGGGGCTTCTCTTTTCTTTATTTATGTATTTATTTTTTATGATGAACTATTGGCACGGTTTCTTTTGCAATTTCAAATCGACATGGATTGGTACATTTTATGAAGTCTGAATTGTTAATGATTTTAGTTATTTTTGTCACTGTCGTAATAGACTGTACAAATATAGTTTATGGAAAAAAAGTTAAATGTTAGGAAGGTAAAAAATAGAACTCGGTGCAAGTGCATTTTTGAGATCTTAGTTGATCTTTATGAAGTCAAGGGCCAGTGACCTGAAATTCTATGTTGAAGGAGAGCAGTTGGGTTTTAGTTGAATGTTTGATCCGGACAGAGGAGTTGTATAGAAAAAGCATATGTGGCATGAGTTTCTAATATGAATTTGTTGACATTCTTTGATACTGAGATTTCAAGAATGTAAGGTGCCTATGTTGTCTTGACAAGGAAAAAAGAAAGGGTGGGAAACTGCCACTCATGATCTAGTACTCACAAAATCATGGTAATATATAGAAGGTCCATTTCAGCGTAATTTAGGCATGTGATTTTTTTGGTGAAGTTAAAGATCTTCACTGGTCTTGTATTTGTAATTATACGTACCTAGTGTCTACCACATAGCAAATTTTCATGGAACGTCGATTGACTCTGTGCTTATAGTAGACAATCTGTTTCTATTTCATGATTGAGGGATATGAGCATCATTGCAATGTGTTGATTTACATGTTTGATTCTAATTTTTACTTGAATTTATATTCTCAATATGATATGGACACATATAATTATTAGTTGTTGGGTTACTAAGCGGAATAGATAGACTGAAACATGAGTCTGGATACTTCTATTGGGCCATTTTGTTCTAGCTGCTACACTTATAGTATGAATACATTAAATTTTAAGGATAACTCCAATATATCTGTTAATAATATCAATGCAACTGTACCTAACACCATTATTCTTGTATATGAAGCTTGTCCACTAGGTTCTTATTGCCCGCTTGCAACTCTCAATAAGACGACTGGAATGTGTGAGCCGTAAGTTTAAATTCTTGTGTTACTTATGTTCTTATTGCTTTGCACAACATGTTAATATTTATGGGTGGATAAAATTTGCAGATATACTTACCAAATACCTCCAAGGAATAAAAATCATACTTGTGGTGGTGCTGATATGTGGACTGATGCTTCAACTAGTAACAGTATTTTCTGTTCACCGGGATCATACTGCCCAACTAACACACAGAAATTATCTTGCAGTAGTGGGTATTGATTTTACCTAAATCTCAGATCACTTTTTACATTTTTGCAAGCGGCATTTGGCTCAGAATACTATCGCATTTGGATCTGAGTTATAATAAGCAAGTTTCTTAAGTCCAACATGGTGCATGATATGATGATATAGTGCAATCATATAGTGCTTGGCTTTTGTGCATTTACTAACATTATATTTTCGGATAATTACAGGCATTTCTGCAGGATGGGTTCCACTGCTCAGCTATGTAAGTTTGTCGATACTTGTGAATCTTCGGTGAAATTCTTACTGAAGTTCAAATACATCCTGGGTGATTAATTATATCATAGTATTAATATGTAGTGCAGCTATTAAGTTGAAGAACTTTGAAATGGAATGAAAGTCAATTCATGCCCATTACATAGAAACTGTATGCTAAACTTCATTAGTTGCTGCATATCCTGTGTACTTAATTGTAACTGATGAGCTTCGGTGATAACTTTATGCATCATCAGTAACATCTATATGATCCATAAGTTTTCAGTATTTCATCTTGGACCGTATAACAAGTGAAACAGTAAAGGTATGCATTTATGAACTCTCCAATAAAAACATTTTACTCTGGGAAATTTATATGTCTATAACTATCTAAACTATAGTTTGGCATTGTAAGATGGAAGGTTCAGGAAGTGTTGAATTGTTGGCTTGTAGCAGATGTATGTAATTGGATGGATTACGTGTATCATGATCCTTTTCGGTAACTGCCTTTTATAAGTGTCCACAGTATGAAGTCAATATAAGGGTTACCCTATTTGTGACGGTACCCTTCACCTTATTTGTTAATCAATTGATACAACTTTCAACTCTATGGCATGCATGAGACAAAAGTAAGCCGTGTGAATTTATTTCAATATATTATTCTGTTGCGCTTCCTATATGGCTCCCACCCCTGTCCCCAACACACACACGCAGACATGAAGACACTTGTTATCCACAAGCAATGTGTAGGATTAACCATTCCTCCTAGCTTTGTAGTTATTTATCTCTTTCCACCATACTGCATCCCTTGTCTCAACCCTTTTTTTTTTGTTCACATGAAAGGGAGATATGATATAATTTTAATTTTTTGACCTTTTTGCAGCGTGCTTCAAGTTGGCTCAATGTAGTCCAAATACTGTAAACCAAAGGCTTCATATTTATGGCTTTATGATCATTGTAAGTTGTTGCTAATCTAGTCTTAATTATAAATAAAACTGATCATCAATCTTCGGCGAGTTCTTTGACATGTAGTCTATGTTTACCCTCCACTTGTGGCATTTGACTTGTAGTTGGCATCTGATATTCTCAATATATTTTTCATGGAGCTCTAACATGCTCAATGAAGGATCTCTTTGAAATGGCTTGCGCGCTATTGTTTGTTTAATTTTTCTCTTTATTATTCTTTTTTATTTTATTTTTGCAAAATGTTTCTTTGTAATCTAATTTTCAGGAATCATTCATGTTCTAATTACTTATCATGAACTTCATCATTCAATGGTATCAACTATGCAATATCTAGAATGTTCATTTAGTATCTCCTTCTCTATGGACAGAACTCTCGTAATTTTTAGTTCTTGCTGAGTATTTATTCTCTTACAGCTCCATCCAAGTCCAACCGATGTTGATTTTCTCCCTTTGTTATGTAGGCTGGATTGGGTATTGTCCTAATCTTGATTTATAATTGTTCTGATCAAGTTCTCTCTACACGAGAAAAAAGACAAGCTAATTCCAGGGAAAGGGCCGCAAGATTTGCACGAGAAAGTGTTCATGCACGTGATAGGTGGAAATTTGCAAAAGATCTTGCCACGAAGCCCACAGACGGGTTGCAACAACAGTTATCCCGTACATTTTCTCGCAAAAAAAGTACAAAATCAGAGCCGAAGGGCTTCAGATTCAGTGTGTCTAAGTCTAGCTCAAAAGATAAGTCAAAAGCATCAGCACAATCATCTGAAGATTCCAAAGGAAGGAAAAAAGAATCGGGCAACCTCACAAATATGATGCATGCCCTGGAGGATGATCCAGAAAGTAATACTGGCTTTAATCTTGAGATAGGAGATAAAAATTTGAAAAAGAACATGCCAAAAAGTAAACAATTACATACTCGCAGCCAAGTGTTTCAGTATGCATATGGTCAAATTGAGAAGGAGAAAGCAATGCAAGAGCAGAACAAGGACTTGACCTTCTCAGGAATAATTTCAATGGCTGGTGATGGTGATGTCAGAAGCAGGCCTGTCATTGAGATTGCTTTTAAGGATCTAACCCTCACTTTAAAACATAAAAACAAACATCTGCTGAGGTGTGTCACGGGAAAATTTATGCCTGGTCGAGTTTCTGCAGTCATGGGTCCATCAGGAGCTGGGAAAACAACATTTCTTTCTGCTTTGGCAGGAAAAGCAACTGGATGCACTAGATCTGGTTTAATTCTTATCAATGGTAAAGATGAATCCATCCACTCATATAAGAAAATTGTTGGTTTTGTTCCACAAGATGATATTGTGCATGGAGACTTGACAGTGGAGGAGAATCTCCAATTCAGTGCTAGGTGCAGGTAGGTGACATTTATGTTTCTATGCAAGCTATTTGCTTTTTATGTTACAAACATTCCTGAGATTCATATGTAGAGTTCAAAATTAATCATGTTCGAGAGTTTTGGTGTATAGATCATGTCAGGATAGGAGCACTTATTAGTTGCCACGGAAAGTATCACCTCACTTAATGATATTTTAAAAATCCATTAATGACAATGGTAACAATGAGCAATTACTTTGCAAGTTATTTTTCCTCATTTAACTTTTGTTTCAAAGTCAAGTGTTTTGCTTTCATTGCAGTTTCAGTTATGTTTTAAATTCATTACTATTGCAGACTACCTGCAACCATGCCAAAACAGGATAAGGTCCTGGTTATTGAAAGAGTTATTGACTGCTTGGGACTACAGGCAATCAGAGATTCACTCGTTGGAACAGTGTCAAGGCGAGGCATCTCTGGAGGCCAGAAGAAACGTGTAAATGTTGGGCTAGAAATGGTCATGGAACCTTCACTCTTGATTTTGGATGAGCCCACATCTGGTTTGGACAGTTCATCATCCATGTTACTTCTAAGAGCACTTCGCCGTGAAGCTCTTGAAGGGGTAAATATCTGCATGGTACTTCATCAACCGAGGTATACATCTATGTGGTCAAACAAAGAATCAAAATAGCATTTTCTCCCTTTTACGAACTATACAACATTTCTTTCCTTCTAGTTTTTAGTAAACATGACCTTTGGAGTGTCAAATTCTTCTATATGAGCGATGAGAGAAACAAGAAGCTGATCGTGGAATATATCCCGTAATGTACTGTCTGTTCTGATGCAGCTACTCTTTGTTCAAGATGTTTGACGATCTGGTACTGCTAGCCAAAGGTGGCCTTGTTGCGTATCATGGATCAGTGAAAAAAGTTGAAGAATACTTTTCTGGAATCGGGATCCATGTACCAGACCGTATTAATCCTCCAGATCACTTCATTGACGTCCTTGAAGGCATGGTGGAACTGAACAAAGACGTGACTGTTGAACAGCTTCCTGTGAGATGGATGCTTCATAACGGGTACCCAGTACCCCCAGATATGCTACATTATATGGATGGAATTGGTAGTTCACAACCAAAAAAACCAGCATATACTAAACAACAGTCTTTAGCCGGAGAACTGTGGCAAGATGTGAAGCTCAATGTTGAGATCAAGAAAGATCATTTTGAGCACAGATTTGGAAAATCCGATGACTTAACCAACCGAGCCACTCCTGGTCCCTTAAAGCAATACAGATACTTCCTCGGGAGGTATGGAAACCACTATCATATATCGGATCTTAGATACAAGTTCAACCCTTTTTTTACTTTACTTTCGTTGCAAAATTATTAGAAGGAAGATCAACCAATATGTCCTATATCTCTAGTACCTTCCTTGGGCTTCACAGCTATGCTAAATCTGCAGAATCTTCCAAGGGCTTGGTTAGTTTGGAACCATGCCAGGGTACTTACATACTCATCTTTCTTTCGATGATCCTGTTTTCGGATTACGCTGCATATCATATGCGAAAACCTTGGTACCGCAAAGGGAAACATATGATATCTTTCTGTTTCTTCGAACATGCTTGTAGAAAGTTATATGCATATTATATAGTGTAGTGCGTATATCTGCTTGTTAAACAGGGTTAATGTCAGTGGTCAATATCATAAGGTTTCAAGTTTGCTGCACTTATTATTATTATTATTTTTTTATACTTACAATCAACTTCCTTTCAGGGTTGGTAAGCAGCGACTACGAGATGCTAGACTACAAGTAGTTGATTACCTGATCCTATTACTTGCTGGAGGATGCTTAGGTTTTCTTGCCAAAGTGGATGATGAAAGTTTCGGGGCCCGCGGCTATACCTTCACTGTAATTGCTGTCTGTAAGTTGCAAAGCACTCTTTCAATTTATGTCACATGTTAGTATATAATTTAGCTTTGTTAGGTAAAGTAATATGAACTTGAGTTGCTTGTTGTTGCAAGAAATGGCCATGGGAAATCAACAATGTGTTATACATAGATGCAATGTTTCATTACCATTTTGTTCTTGACGTTATTGTTGTTACAGCTCTACTGTGCAAGATTGCAGCATTGAGATCATTTGCTCTGGACAAATTACACTACTGGAGAGAGAGTGCGTCTGGGATGAGCAGTCTGGCATATTTTTTGTCCAAAGATACAATTGACCATTTCAATACAGTGGTCAAGCCATTGGTTTATTTGTCGATGTTCTACTTCTTCAACAGCCCCAGATCATCCTTTGTGGACAATTATATCGTTTTGCTCTGCCTTGTGTACTGTGTGACTGGAATGGGTTATGCATTAGCAATCTGGCTTGAACCTGGTCCTGCTCAGCTGGTAAGCTCTTGGAAAAACTGTTCAAATTGTCTTAAAACTATCCGGACCCGACCAATTTGGTCTCTGAACTAGTTTTATGCCAAAAGGGTCCCCAATTATTGAAAACTGACCAAAATGGTCACTGGAATTAACTTCCGTTAGTTTTTTTTGTCAGTTTTGCTGATGTGGCATTAATTTTTTTTAAAAGAATGGATGTCAACGTAGTGGACTTCTAATAGTTGGGGACTATTTCAGCATAAAATTAGTTTGATACTTTTTCTATGCACTACGAAATAATGTTCTGAAAGTCTAAGTTTATGACTTTATGTCCTTATATGGACTCTAAATGACATGTGCAGATTGTGAGAGTCGATATTTCATAAAATAGACTAACCGTTAGCATGTTATATAAACAAATAGTGAAGATATTATATGTTGACATCAAATGACTTGTGCAGACAGTGAGAGTCGACATGCTGTAAAATAGACTAACTGCTAACATGTTATATAAAGAAATTAATAGTGCACATATTGATGTCAAATGACTTGCGCAGCTAGTGTGAGTCGACATGTTGTAGAATAGACTAACCTTTGACATATCATACAAACAAATAATGAACATATTGTATGTTGACGTCAGTGCATGTCATTTAGCGTACATTTAAAGACAGTTAACCTCTTTTTCCTAACAAGTGTACTGTTTATTTCCTTTCCAGTGGTCGGTGATTGTTCCCGTTGTTTTGACTCTGGTTGCAAACCAAGACAAAGATTCCGAAGTTGTCAAGAGGTTTGGAAAATTTTGCTACACAAAGTGGGCTATGGAAGGTTTTATTATTTCAAATGCCCAAAGGTGAGTCTAGAATCCAATGAAAATATAGATTTCAACCTGATCTAAAAGGTTTTTTTCAACGTAGTATTGTCACAAAGTGTGTAATTTTAACATCTTTACCATATGTTCTCAGGTACGATGGAGTGTGGCTGATAACTCGTTGCAATTTCTTGAAGTTATATGGTTACGATCTTCACGAAAAGAATTTATGTCTACTCATTCTTATTTTGTATGGCGTGATTGGTAGATTCGTCGCGTACTTCTGTTTGTTAACATTTCAGAAGAAATGAGTGAATTATACTTCAGATTTGGCTTAAGTTTTTGTAAACTTTTATCAGAATAGTATGATTTTTGGTGCCCTTGTACCATAGTAACTCAGCATAGGGTCAAATCACTGATAAGAAACCATTTGGGAAATTTATTAGTTGTCTTAGCAAGTTAAGTAGATGTAAATGAGTAATGTATTCTAGATTTTGTGATTATTGTTGCTGTGTTTGTAGATAAATACAGTAGTAGATTGCTGACTATGAATCATTTTGTCTCTGCTAATGATTTTTTTTGTTTGTTTGTTGGTTTGGATTTGCATTAAAAACCAAATCCAGTAAGTGCATAGATACGAATTTTTTTTTTTTTTTTTTTAAAAATATGTATGTTTGGACAACGGGAAAGTATTTTTTTTGGGAAATGTTTGTTTTCTAGGAAAGTTGACAAGGGAATTTGTCACATAAAAAAGAATGAGGAAATTTTTTTATAAACTTGTATTGTTGAAAGTGAATACTTTTGGTTTAAATTTGTAAAAAATACGTAAAAAGTTGGAAAATATTTGACAATTACTTAGGTAGCGTCGTTTAGGAAATTTTAATTGAATTCCAAGGAATTGAGGACTTGTTGGGTATTAAAAATTTGTAATTATTGCGGTCGTTTAGCTTTTTCAGGAGGGCATATTTGGGATTAAAAAAAATATTATATTTCCTCAAATGAGTTAAATAATTCAAAATTTGAAGGAACTGAAATACACATCTACCATGATATTTCAATTCCTTTAAATTTAGATTTATTTAACTCTTGGGAAAGAGGGTTTAAATATTTTAATTACGTTAAAAACTACATTAAATGAATAAGTGGTCGCCTCCTTTGGTGAGTTTCCCTTAGCGTAGGGTTTAGGCGGCTGTGGTTTTCATCGGAATCGGCGCATAAGGAGCCTGTAGTTTGTTCGGAGGTGGTTCGTGGTAGTTCGTGGTGGTAACAGAAGAGGGGGTGGGTTTAGGGTTTCGGGTTTCAAAAATTAGAGGAGGGGAACAAGGCAGCGTTGGGCAATGGAGGCGGCGACGGGAGTGCA
>JAYMTH010002784.1:0-11954 GCA_036897465.1 Pelargonium australe
TATATATATAATGTGAAAATTTTAGGGTCTATAAGCGCCGTATTTTCAAAAGGTGCGCGCCATGCGCTGCGCCTTACGCCGTGGCTCCAGAGGGGGTTTGCGCTATAAATAACTATGCTTGAACCGTTGAAGTATGGAGGGCGTTGTATCTTTTCCAACTTTTAGTTCTTTTTTAAGGGGAGATCATCTACTCCCAAATTCTTATTCAAATGAAACCTTATAAGCTTCCCTACAATATTTACAGAAGCAACAGTTGGGCCATCCTATTGCAAATTAAAATAACATCTTACAGTGACAGCAATACCATAAGATATAGTACATAACATGATGACACACCTGGTGATTCCAAGCTGCCTCAACCAAATGAGTACCATATTCTTCAAGCATTTCATAAAGAAGAAAGAATGCCTCCCACTGCTGCTGGCTGTTCAAAAAGGAATCATCTGAAGTGCATATTTTCCCTACCCCTAAGGACTTGGCTTCCTTCTCAGCCCAGATCCCTCTCTTTGTCAGACCATGAGGATCTGAACTTTTGTCATCCATGCTTCTGTCTTCAACACCCGAGTGGATTTGGCTTCCTCCATTGACATGCAATGCACTCTTTAAAATATGTAATGTTTGCTTTCTCACTAAACCCTCCTTGTCAACCTGAGAAACACACTGATTATTAAAGACAAGCCAACTATAAAATTTGCTGTATTTTATGCTCTACTATTATCAGCATAAGAAACCAGATTGACAAGAAAAGGTAAATATGTTATGCTTAAGTACCAAGCCTCTTTTAATTTCATCCCAAAATTCTGTTTCAGCTCTTAGATCAAATTCTTCTGATCTATCACTCATATCAGCACTTCCACATCCTTCTATATCTGAGAAGGAAGTGAGATACAGGGAGAGTACATTATAGGCATCTCTTCTCTCCAGATCTCCTAGGGAAAACAGTTTTGTACAGCATCGCCAAATATTCCTTAGGAAGGAATTCCTGATAGTCAACAAGATAAAGTTGGTGTAGAGCAACAAACATGCAAGACTAATGGGGTCAAATGAGAAATTAGGTGCAACAAATTACCTGGAAAGTATGCATGCCTGCCCATGAATTGAGATCTCAAAAGAGTAATTCAAAGTAAATGTATTCAAAATGATTGGGAGGAGAAAGACAAGTGCACAGGACCGATGTTCCAAACTTTGCAGAAGTAACCGCTCAGTCATATTACAAAGATCCCAAAGCAATTTAACAGCCAACTTTTCAGCACAACACTTATACGTTGATGATGATTCGGAAACCAAACCCATCTGGTGACTCTTTAAAGCAGCATCCAGAGTTAAGGTCAAAACATGGCATGATATTGGCAATGGAAAAGACTCGGACAGAGAGAACATGCATTCCTTATCCAATGGTGCACCAATTACCAGGTCAGGCAGACCCCATGACTCTGAGCAACTGCCCCATTGAAAGATATCTGATTCTTCATTTTGACACACGCCAATAGTAAGACCAAGTGATCTTAGAAAAAAAGGTACCAATGTTGCTTCTATAACCTCCCATCGGTCAGTCCCAATCACAATACTGAAAAATGATTCTGCAATCTAAGACCAAAAGCATACAAAGTCAAAATAATAGAGACAATAAGCAACAGCATGATTTCGCTGAACAGTTCAACACAGTACACAGGAGAACATCCTTGCCTCTACCATTACCTGGTTAAGCATTTCACGATCGAATACATGTACAATACTCATCAGTGGAATGAAAACTTTCCAGATAAACAACTGCAAATCACCATCAACAGCACCTGCAAATAAAATTATATCAAAGAACTCCAAGACGGATGCATCCAATTACTGTACATTCACAGCAAAAATGAGGGTTACTTTGGCAACGAGATGCACAGCGGGCATTCAAACATGTTAAGAACTGATTATTTATTGTCCAAGAAGTTTCAAATCCATGACAACAATATACTGCCAGCTAAAATGACATTATAATACATTGTTGTAATTGGTGGGCAAAGATTATAATAGTTGAAGTTCACAGAAACCTATTGGTGAACAAATGCAATAATTAACATGATTTAGCACAACATTGTTTCCAGTATTTACAAGGGAAAAAAATAAATAGTAAAAAAAAAAAAACTCGAATGCAAAATAGACTCAAGAACATAACTCACCAGATTTTTTCAGAAGATGACATAGTGCACCAACCAATGATGCAAGATGGTTACATTGATCAGAATCCAATTTTTCTTTCTCTTCAATAGCACCCTACTCAACAATAAAAAATATTATACTTCAATTCAATCTTAGCAGAACATATAAACTAACGCCGATTTAGCGTAAAAAGTAGTTAGATTTGAGAATAAAGTCCGTTCTTTTATGAGCTGAATGGTAAAACCTTGATGAGGGCCGGGAAGGAATCGAGCAGAGAAGAAAAAAGCGACGACGGAGATAGGGACGTCGATACCAAGATGCAATCCAGAATCGCCGGAATTGCCGCCGGAGGAACTTGGCGGAAGGTTTGCGAGAGTGAAGTGATGAGAGAGGCCATGGAGTCCATCTCAGTAGCACACATCTTCATCAGTTTCTCTCTCCGTCTCTGCGCTGAGGGTTCAGTAGAAATGCAGAGTCGATCAATTCAGGGTCAAACGGCTATATGAGATAAACCTCCAAAACCTGATAAACCCTAGCTGCTATGAAAGAAAAAAAAAAATCTCACCGTTGACTCGTATTGTCTTAAACGGAGTATCCAAATTTTAACACCGTACGCAATTCCTTAACTCCGTTAGAGAGACATCAAAATGACAAATCTACCATCGTATAAATGCTTATAGATTGTTAGTAAATGCTCCTTCTATATGTTTATGAACACAAGTACACAACAACCACGAATTAGGGGTGGTGCATTCATGTATAAATGTTGGATTGACCTCTTGTTTTCATGTCTAGGGGGTTTATGAATTAGTACACAACCACTACAAATTGGGTTAGTTTGAATATGTTATTTTGCAAACACCAGTTGACTAGACAACACGTGACTTGCTCGATTGGTCGAAAAAAGTCAATTTTAGATCAAAAAAAAGTCCAAAAACCCGAGAAAAGTCTGAAGAACGACCCGAGGATGTTGCTCGACTACACCTGTGTGTGTACGTCGTTCTGTGCGCGTGCGCATTCATTAGTGTGCATCTGGTTCGTGCCATGCGTGCACCCGCATCCATATGTGCCATGCGCGCATCCGCATCGCTTCGTGCACATCCATGCCTCGTCCGTGCGCATACGCCCCCGCGCATTTGTGCCTTCCTTGTGTGTATGCACCCGTCCATGCCCCTTGCATCCATTCCCATGCACGTCAAGGACCATGAACTTTCCATCGCCAAGTCTCTCACTTGAGAACATAACACAAAACCACCCATTCCAATGGCTGTCTAGTTCGTGTCATTCTGGTTACTAAACTATCAAACGTGTCATTTCAGTCCAAAAGATAGTCGAAAGAGTCGTTATAGTCTAAACGTTTCAAAAAATCGAGCCCTATCAGGACATTCCGTTAAAATCACTGACGGAGCCGTTAAAATTTTATTAAATTTTTTATAAAAAAATCCACGTCATCAAGAGTTAACGGATTCCGTCAGTATTTTGACGTAATGTCATGACGGGATTCAGCTTTTGGAAACGTTTGGAGTATAACGGCTCTTTCGTCCCCCAGAGGATGACTCAATGGTCTGGTTGGGTGGAGTTTGGGGTTTATAGAGGAGAGTTGCTCCTCATTGTGTAACTCAATTAGTTAGTTTTTTTTTTATAATAAAAAAGCGGCTCTTTCGCCTATCTAGAATTAAAATGACTCGTTTGATAGTTGAAGGTCCAAAATGTCGCGAAATTGATAGTTTAGAAACTATTTTGAATTTTTTTTCTTTTTCAAATAAAAATGAGGGAGATCGTTAATCACGTGACTCATTGATCACTCTCCACCAAAACGCGGCCTCTTCTGAGTCGTCATGACACTCAGATTGTGGTCCGACGTGTATGAATTTGTCGTTTTGTCATCTCCCACATATTTTTGCCTGAATGAGCGAGCGAGTCGTGAGTCTGAAACTCAGTGAGTCAGTGTCAGTGGTGAAGAAACAGCAGAGCAGTTCATGGTCCTTACTCAAGCTTCACTGAATCCCAGTATCGTACGCACAAAATGCGGAGCTTCTTGCCATCGCCTCTCATCGCGCTCTTCATCACTCTGGGTACCTACTCTTTACTATTTTCTGTTTGGTTGCTGAGAAATCACAAGAAAAAGCTTCATTTTTAAGCTTTCTTATTCAAGTTATCAAGCGGAATAGAAATATGGGTTGATCGGAGATTGGGTTCGTGCAGGTTTTCTAGGACTCTCCGTGGCTGAACCAGGTTTCTGCTCTGCATCTTCTATCGTCGATGATGGCTCCAACAACAAGCCTCTGTACTGGAAATTCACTGACCCAACCCTCTCTCCTTCACATCTCCAAGGTTAGTAATTTATTAGAAGATTGCTCGTTTTCTTTAACATTGATTTGGGTAAATTTCAACTTTCAGGTGGATTGTTTTAATTTTCTATTGTTGGACTTGAATCCTTTGTTCAAAATGTGTAAATTTGTTATGAAACATAATATATTAAGAAAAGGAGGAAATGTAGATTTTATATAGCCATGTTTGATTGTTGTTAAGTTAATTTTAAGAAAACGAATAAGAAGTTTTCCTATGCAGTTTCAAATGATTGTGAATAAAATTTTAAATTTGGAGTCTGTATTCTATGATCATTGGACTGCGCTGAAATTTTTGTTATCAAACTGAATAGTCAATTATTGGAAGTCTCACTTTTGAAATCAGTTTTCTTTTATAATTTGTCAATATAATTGATGAGCCAGCAAACAGCTGAAGGGAAGTTTATAAGTGGTTGTTTCTTTCAGACTTACCAGGTTTCACTCGCAGTGTGTATAGAAAGGACCATGCTTTGATAACCCCCGAAAGTCATGTATTCAGTCCATTACCTGAGTGGTACACTTTCAACTTTCCATTTCATGTTATTGCTAAGAGGGACAGATTATGCTAGTTGGTGTAGTGACTTGAATTCTTCTTACAGGAGCAATACATTGGGTGCGTATTTAATCACACCAGCGATGGGATCACACTTTGTAATGTACCTGGCAAAAATGCAAGGTTGGTTCAGAATCTAACATAAGGGTACTAGCTATAAGTAGTTGTTCTAAGCTTCTTATGCTCCCAAAAGAAATTTTTTGCTTCTGCAGCTTCAGTTAAGTTGCTCGATAAATAAGATTAAACTATGGGGATTAAGCAGGGTTGTTTACTAGCTTACTGATACAATTGACATGATGTGCAGAAAACTCGAAGTCTGGGCTGTCCCCAAATGGGATTGAGAGGTTCGACATAGATGTTTTTGTTAACTGTGTGTCTGTTTTAGTTACGTATTTCAATATTTCTGCCTGTTTTCATGGTTTGGATTCACTATGTCCATTTTTTGTTCATGTTATTAGGCTGATATTCGTAGTTCAGGGTTCTGTGGTACTAACTAATGCGTCTGGCATTAGCCACAAGTTAACGGTAAGAGAGTCGAAGCTTATCATGATTGCTTTTCCACTACATAATTGCCATGAGGATGCTTACTTAACTCCCTTATGATTCTCGTGCCGTATATCTTGATTGTTTAGGTGGATTCATATGCTTATCTACCTCCAAAATTTGAACATTCGATCAAGTGTGATGCATCTGCTACTCTTGTTGTATTTGAAAGAAGGTTTGCTTCTCAATAAGTTATATGCCATATGTTTCATCTGTCCGTTACTTTTGCGGGTGTAGTATATTTCATTACTCACTAGACCAATCTACTATTCGAATGCTAGTATTTGGTACTGATCAAAATAGTTAATGTTGGTCTTTTCCTCATAGGTATGCCTCTCTGGAAAATCATATTCCTGAATATATTGTTGGTTCAACAGACAAACAGCCGCTTCTTGAAACTCCTGGGGAGGTACATTGTAGATTCTTCGAAGGTTGAAGATATTGGTTTCTCCTTATATATACTTAAGTTTTAATTTACAGATGTAGAAATGAAACAAGCCTATTTCCATTCTTGCATTTGAAAGACCTTGTGACGTTTTCATGTTAAACAAAATCCCTTTCGTATTTTCTTTTTTCATTTGAAATATTTCAACTTTTCTTAATATAAATGTATTAATTTATGTTTGTAAGATCATGTAGAGAAGCTATTGGTTAGTAACTAACACTGTGCGTTCCACTTTTTTGTACCTTTTACCAGGTGTTTGAACTCAGGAAGCTTCTTCCTGCATCATTGCCTTATGACTTCAATATTCATGTAAGCCATAAGTTTCATTTTGAAGTTAAATCTCTTTCTTTTTGTAGATTACAATTATTATCAAAAAGTAGAACTTTACTTAATGTCTAAGCTTCATTTTCCAGTCTTTTAAGTTGTAACTTGTTTAGATTTGGGCATGTGAGTTATATAGATCGGGTAGAATACTTGAATGATCGTTTCTGTGTTTGTGATTTGGATGAGAAGTTGTGTTTTCAGCATTTGACTGGGAATTATAAGCACCTTATAGAGTTATTCAAATGTGGTTACTTGTGCAAATATAAGACTTTGTTTGTTTGGAGTAACATTGAAATAAATGTACAATACGAGTTATTATAAAGTTAAAATCGTGTAGAGCACATTGATAATAAGAAATTTACTAATTGAAACTTCTTAAATGAGAAAATTCCAGCAAGCTTTCATTTTAAATTTGGCACAAAGATTAAATAAATAAATAATCAAATATGTCATGAAGTGACTTCTAACCTGATACCCAGTCTATCCTCTAGATAATTTGGCACTCTATGCATTACCTAATAAAATACTTTGTGTCCATCATGCAGATCATGGATTTTCAACCTGGGGAATTTCTAAATGTGAAGGTATGTTCTTACTTTCTAGTTGAAGTTGTGTGTCTTAGTCTAAGATCTTGATCTGCTTACATCACTCTTGAACTGAAAATCATTTAGGCAAGCTTCACAATTATGAAGTAATATTTTTTTAGTAACATAAGTTTAAATATTCAAGTCTTTTTGTTGCTCAGGGAATTTGTAAGTTGAAACCTTGAAGCTCAAAACTATATCTCTGATTTACATTCATGTTACTATATATATCTTTGTCAAACCACAAGTGTTTGTTTCCATCTCAAGATTTGTTATGCTCTTGCTATAATTCATTGTGATTTTGCATTTCTTCTGGTCTGCGTCTTCGTGGCAATATTTTATACCAAAATCTGCAAGATGTGTATTATATATGTGCTGGGTTTGCTTGCTCTTGCAATTTGCAGGAGGTCCATTATAATCAGCATGGTTTGTTACTTTTGGAGGGACAGGGAATTTATCGCTTGGGTGATAGCTGGTAAGTTCCATTTAGCAGTTGCAACTTGCAACTTCATAACAACTTGTTATCCATTTTTGGATCACTAAGTTGTAGACTCTCTCAACTCTACTAACCAAAATAATCAACTTGAAGTCTCATGCGTCATTCTAAATAAGCAATTAACACATTTAGTTTTTAAAAGTTTCCAAACTAGTCCCCAACTATGTTCTGCTAAGGTTTTTGTGTTGAAAGGTGTAGCAGTTTAAAGATTTTGTGCATGTATGTGTAAGCTCTATTTGTGAAATCATGAAATATCTATTAGTGAAAGAACATTAAATAGAATGCAGTGATGGTGGAGAATACGAGTGGAAGATCCTATGGATGACTTTTGCCAAATGATTCATGGAGCCGACCCCAACTTTTTAAGAACTGGCTTGGCTATTGTGTTATGTAACGTTCAAGTAGTGATTGACCTCATCTTGACTCCTCGTATTGGGGTATCTAGAGATGGCATTTTTTCCTAGTATGGCTTGTCTTTTAAAGTTTTGACACACATCTCTATAGCAGCATTTGACTCTTCAATACACCCGAGCATGAGCTTGACCATGTTTGTATCGTCTTTTGTTGGCAGGTACCCAGTTCAAGCAGGTGATGTCATTTGGATGGCACCATTTGTGCCTCAATGGTAAGAGAGGAAAACACGATTTCTGTTCCTTGATTAGAATGATATTCTATAAATCTTTTCTCCAATATGGTCCAAATGGTATAGAGAAATTAGATCAATTTTGCTCTCTTTTCAGGTATGCTGCATTAGGTAAAACTCGGAGTCGATATCTGTTATACAAGGATGTCAATAGGAATCCATTGTAACTAAATGCAGATAATATGGTTCTAGCAGAAAAGCATCCATTGTAATTGTCCGATTTGTATTTCGAATACCATGAATTTACTTCTTCATTGTAACAACTACTTTGGGATCTTGTTATAAAATTCCGGATTAATTTGCAGCCATTTCTGTTTCATTTTGACAGAGATTTTTCTTTAGGCTCAGTGAGATGTTCATATTGTGACAAGCCCATTAGCTGATGGTTGCTAGTGTTCAAGTAAAATTAAGAGAAACTAAGCAAAACTGATGAGGGTTTTTGTACATTGATTAAAGAACCTGAATGTCTAGCTGCTTAGTAGATGATTGTTGGGTTGATGAGTTAGGGTTGATCACTTGATCCCCAACATGACCCATCATCATCACCATCCTCATCTCCTCAGCTTGATAAGTTGAGTGAACACCATACAGAACATAGAACAAAATGATTAAGCATGACCACACAGCAAGCCTCTGGAATGAGAGCATCTTGAGAGTTGTCATGAGGAACACATTGAGGAAGATGGATATGGCTGCTGGCCATGGCATCAATGGCACCGACCAGCCGCCTCCGCCGCCACAGCAAGGTACCATGTTGTAGTGGAAAACTGAGGTGGTGATGATCATTGAGCCACCAAATAAGGGCAAGCCCCACCATTGTTGCTTGAGCTTCCATGATATGGAGAAGCCAATGGCAAAAGATGAAAAGAGGAAGAGGAACAAGAGAGTGTGGAGTGGGTGGTTGTTTCCGGTGATCACATAGCGGCGGTAGATGAGAGCATTGGCCACCAGATAGAACACCATAAGTGTGCCAATGTTGACCATGTCAATCACTATTTCAAGCTCAGTGAAAAGAGCAATGGAGGCTGTGCAGAGTCCTACACAAAACACAAAAACAAGCTGTTTAAACGCTTTGGATCCCCCAATGTCTCAAGATCGAGCTTCTCAGACTTACCCAAGAAGAGAGTGGCATTCAAGGGGGTGCCTGTGGAAGGATGGACCTTGGCTAACCAAGATGGGACCAACCTGGCCCTTCCAATGACACAAAGGTACCTTGCTTGGCCTAGCATGGCAACAAGTAGAGAAGCCACAATCCCCAAGCTTGCACCAGCCCCAACCACATTGCTTGCCCATTTCCATCCAATGTTTTGGAAAGCTATTGAAAATGATGCATCATGGGATATCTATATATATCATCATAATTTCCCATTTTTCATCAGACTTTTTGGTCTACAACATCTTATATATACACAATTCCACAAGAGTGAAATGGACATCACTTAACTAATATAAGAACTGATATAACTCTTGTATCAGTCAACTGATGTCCATTTTACTCGTTATACTATATACATAGGATATGATATTTAGGCTGACCTTAGTGTAAGGAACCATGACACACAAAGACAAGGACATGAGGCAGTATAGGGCAGATACAATGAGAACAGAACCCACAATGCCAAGTGGAAGGCTCCTTGAAGGGTTTTGGATCTCTTCTGCTAAGGTTGAGACTGAGTCATAGCCTATGTAGCTGAAGTAGACAACAGCTGCACCATCAAGAACACCCCTAACACCAAAAGGAGCTAGCCCTCCTGGCCTCACCAAGTTCTTGGCACTACCCTTCCACAAACCAGCAGTTATGATGAATCCAAAGAAAAGCACATGAAACACTGTCATTATCAGGTTCAGCACAGAGCTTTCCTTTGTACTGCAAAACAATTTCCCAAATTCAAACATATATTGAACCTTGCATGAAAATGGATCTTAGTGATAAAAAAATAGAAAAACAAACCTATGGCATAAACAGAAAGTGAGGACAAGAATAAGAGCAACAGCTGGGAAATCCAATTTGTTGTAACCCTTAACCAAACCATCCACTTCAACTCTCCATGAATCTGGATTGCTTTCTCCAAATGCACAGCATAGATAATCTGTAAAGCTTCTTGCAACCGCCGCGTTCGACAATACATACTCCATCAGTATGTTTGCCCCAGCAAAATATCCCACAAACTCACCTGCATCATTTCAAAAATGAAGTTCACACATGAAACATGATCAAGCATTTTTTTTTCTTTTAGTTCTTGCTTAGTTGTGATCATACCGAAGGTGACTCTGAGGTAGCTAAAGGCGCCTCCAGCTACGGGAACCTGGACAGAGAATTCAGTGTAACATAAAGAGGAGAGAAGAGCTGATATTCCAGCAATGATGTAAGATATGAAGACAGAAGGGCCAGAGGTAGTGTGAGCTACGCGACCAGTCGTGACAAAGACGCCTACGCCAAGCATTCCTCCAACGCCTAGCGCCATCAGATCGTACCATTGAAGCTTCCTCTTCATGTCAGCACCAGACCTCAGCCTCACTTGGTTAAGCTCTTGCTCTGGTGTCCATCTTGCCAACATTCTCTTCTTGAGCCTTGTTGGTGTTTGAGACAAGGAATGAAAGTAACCACACAAGAAAATGCTCTTGTTGGTGTTGTTTGTTGCCATGTTGTTTGTTTTTTCAATTTGGTTGTGAAAGAAACTGCAACTTCCATGTGAAGGTTTGGGAGTGAAGGTTGTTTTAAATATGAACTAGTATTGGTTATAGATTCTTTTGGTTTCTTTAAGGGTTGATGGAGAATTGAGAACCCAAATGGGTGTTTCTTTCACTTTACATGGAAAAGACCAAAGAGTCCCCTATGGGATTGGCATTATTACAACTCCACCACTTCACCCCCTTCCCTTGTATGCATTTGGTACCCCCAAGATCCTAAAGAAGCATGCAAAAGGCTCAGCCATTTTGATATATAAGCTTTATGAAGAGGACTTTGACCTAGCCTTTTGGAATTTTTTTCTCTCTATCTGAAATTGTTTATTTATTGAAAAGATGTACAAGCATCCCACACTTTTGTTAAAAGCAGTTAAAGATTTCTATTCACTTACTTGACTTGATTCCTCACCCTGAAGATATAGTACTTGTAGTGTGTCTCCCGGCTTTCGCGCATGATCACTAATATTTAATGATACATACAGACACTCACTACATCTCAAAATGAAGATTCTTGTTTCTATTTAACTCTGGTTAATTATAGTATATATATATATATATACCTTGCCCTATAGTAGTTTCTATTCCTTGGTGTGTATTTTGAATTTAACTTTTGTTTTAGTATACCATTTATTCACATTAGAAAGTGAATAAGCTTTATTTTATGAATTATCATCTTGATATTGTGGGAATATGGTTTGCCACAATCAACAGTGCACTTGTAGCTTGGTACTTTCCAAGAATAATCTGACCATTGAGAGCTATATATATATGTAACTTTCAGGTAAAGCAAGAATTTGGATTGTTGCAACAGTTAACAGTTGAAGAAAATGGGAAAAGTTCTATAATTTGTATTAGTAAAAACACAAGTGGAGTTGGTGATGCACTATATATCTCCATTCTCCACCACACACACACTCACCACCATGATATGCTGACTGCAGCTAGAGCTTATAATCTTTAAGTGGCCTCTCTTTCAAGTTTCTTAATTTTTATTTTTCAATATTTTTTCCCCTATCTCCATGATCAAATAAGAAAAAACAATAGCTATCTCTATTTCCGCACGGAGATTAGGTTGTTTGACTCCAACGATTCTAGCATAAATGACCACAAATGAGTGCTGCCCTAGGTCACCTCTGAGTCAGAGGCTCTGACGATCAAGTCAGACGGTCAAAACTCAAAAGC
>JAYMTH010002785.1:0-11953 GCA_036897465.1 Pelargonium australe
CTGACCCCATTGAAAAGGATGTTATTCCGGAAAAGCCTCTTCACCATCTAAGGAAAGCAAATGTGCATCCCATGTTCCCAAAATCGGTTACTCCTGCCAGTTTAGTTAGCATGGATGTTGAGTCCTCCTCGTCTTCATTTTCGGGCATAAGCGGAAAGTTTAGAGGAGAAAAGATTGATAATTTGACGACTCAAACTTGTAAAAGACAAGAAAGTCTTGTTAAAAAGAGGGCGATTTGAAAGTTGTCTCAGGCCGTTGGATCAGAAGCGTCGCCACATGAAGATCAAGCTCCGTGAACAGCGTAGCACCAAACCAGTTGAGGTCTTTAGCTCGTTGTTGTTCCCGAATGAGAATAGCAAACAAATGAAGCCTGGGAGTCCAGACTCCTTGAGCCATTCAAGATCCCTTCATCCAGCTTTTTATCCTTCTAGTTATATTTAGGTTTTTACTCAAGTATTTGTAGTTTTCAAATGTTTTAGTTTAGTTAGTTTGTATGCTTTTGTTTGTTATGTATTGTTTTGTTTCCTTCATCTAATGAAATTCTGGTGGTTAAAAAAAAAAGAAAAAAAAAAGAAACAAATAATAAAAAATAATGTATATAAAACATACCTTCCTTGAGAGTCATAGGCATCAGTGTCACTACCATGTTTAGCCTTATGGATGTTTTTAATCTCTATTGGGAAAAGCAGGTTTGGATATTTGCCCTGCAATGTATCATGTGAAAACAAGCTAATTTAGCATGCCAAGTTTAGACTCAATTATGATCTAAACAAGAAAAATTCATAGAAATTTTTCATCAAAATTCACTTATGACCAAAATTTTGAACAATTTGAAATGCAACAAATAAAAGGAATTATATACACATACAGGGCGGGTTTTGCCACTGAGGCCCATGTTGACAAAGAAAGCGCCCAAGGTCGACAACCCCACTCCGCAACCAATTGCTCGTAACCCTGTAATGCACTCAACATTCATCAGAATAAATAACTGGAAGGTCAACAACGTTCGATCTGACTGTTCGATTTGACCCATTTCTCTTGTTATAGTTTTATGTGGGAAAAAATAATTTATTTTCATTGTTTTGAAAAGAAAAAAACAAAGTAAATAGAATAAAGTCAAACCTTGGAAGGTCTCCCATGGATAAATGAGGCCGTCGTGGTTCCTATCAAAGAAAGTAGCGTGCTTTTGTAGAACGCTCTGTTCATTGGTTTCCGATATGACGTTGTTTCCTGAATACCAGAAACTATAAATTAGATTTGAATTAAACAACTTATAACAATTAAGATCACATATTGTTTCTTTTGAAACATGCATGAATTTGGTAATTGCTACTCTTGCTCTTCCTCTACTGTACCTTTCTGATTCTTAGTTGAAGCCATATAGTGCTGAATAGTTTTCAGAGAGATCTGTAGAATTGAGAAGACTGAAGAAGCAGAGTGCCTAATTTGCTTTAATTTTCTCTCTCTGAATTAAATGAATGTGTATTAACCATGTGTTTCAAGATGACCTCTATATATAAATTTGAATTAAATGAATATATTTTTTTATAATGTTACGCTTACTGATAAAATAAAAAAATAACATATTTTTATACGAATAATATCAATGACATCCTCGCAAGTAATAAGCAACCTCCTAAGTACATGGACACAACACATGATCAGTATATTTTTCTTTGTCTCTTTTTTAAAATAAGCATTTAGCTATTTGGTAAGAAAATGTTATTAACACATGATTGCTTTGGTTTTGAAATGTTGGTAAGAAAATATCAAAATAAATACTCCATCTGCCTTAAAGTGTCATCGTTTCTATATTGAAAAAATTAGTTTGTGTTAAATGAAAAATAAATTAGAGATGAAGAATTTTTTTAATTTTAGCTGAGGGAATCATGGAAAATTGCGTGTAATAGCTATGTCTTAGGTGGAATTGCAGATTCGCTACTTGTTATTGTAGCAACTAAATAATTTATATAGTTTTAGAATTTGTAATTTTATTTATTGAGAAACTTACTTCTGAAGCTAAGTTTTGTCAAATGTCTCTAAACCAAGTTAGGCCAATTCATCATTTGCAATAATGCTTAGTGCTTTTGTTATAGAGAAGTAGTAGTGTCATTAAGATATTACTCCATTATTCTCTTATCTTAATTTGTTAATGCAAGTTGCACAACTTAATAATATGTACATACGAACAATGAATAACTTACAACAAGTCATATATTTAAATTTGATATGAACTGGATGTGTATTATATTCTCTCTCGATCTATTTTGTTTTCACAATGTGAACCTTGTAACACGTCAAATATTAAAATTTGATACTTCATCCGTCCCAAAATAAGTGCATGTCATTCTTTCTATTTTGAGAAAAATTAAGGAGAAGTTAGTTAGTGTGATATGTTTACTATTGTATTCTCGTGATCATGTGTCAAGAGATCCTAACTAACTTTTTATAAGGATATTATTGACAATTCATGCATAACTAATTTACTAGAATAAGAAACAAAACACTTATTTTAGGACAAAAATGCAAGAGAAACATGACACTTATTTTGAGACAGATGAAGTACTTAATTTGTAGGAGAGAAAAGTTGTTCCTAGAATTTCAGTAACATATGCTTTTATAATTAGTGAAGATTAATAAAAAAACATGAATTAGTTTTATAACTATGTAATACTATTTCAGCTAATTTTTTTTTCTCATAACTATTTTCATTTCTATCGACCATAAAGTCTATTGTCAATAGGTTGAGACTTTTGTAGATAAAATTGTTTCCATTTCATGAATGATGCGACATCCACTACTAAAAGAACCGTCACTAAAAACGTAGCATATGCGTCCAAACATTTGTCGCATAATAACCCAATTTTCAGGACAACGTTATTTGTCGTTATAACCCTTAACTTTTTGCATAGCCACAACTAAAATCAATAAATTTTCTTTTGTGCAACAGATTTTAGTTTGTCACAACATAAATATTATTCATGAAAAGAGAATTAGTGATTAGATATTTAGAGTTTTATGTTGGAATATAAATTAAAAGAATAAATGAGTATTTCAATTATAAGCTTGAGTTTTTTTGTTGAGTTTGTTTTCTAGCATGATATCGGAGCCTTAATTAGGTCACATATTAAATTCCGAACACCAAAAAATTGTATAAATAAATTCTTTATATATTCTTCCTATCATTTTTGGGCTTCTTTATTCTTTTCTTTGGGTCTTCTATATATCTCTTATCCTTCAAGCCCACTCGGGCCTTTTGTATACAAGTAACATGGAACGGTTTGATAACCCGATAACAAGAAATATAGAGAGAGACGAGAAAAGAATAAGAATAGTGCAATTTATTGAGAAAATAACGTTACAACAATGAGAAAACTAATATGAGATGAACTAATTCAAAAGACGAGAAGAGACTGACAGATCATTAAGCAGAGGTAGGAGAGGATGACCAAGCCAAATACATAATTCGACATACCTATCACTATTGCTAGCTCCCTATTTATAAACTCTAAAACTATTCAAACTAATATTGATGATAAGGCCAAAATGTATCATTTAAGATACTTATTTAGAATTCTAATTCATGATGGGCCAAGCGATTGATACGCTTTGGATTTCCTTTGAGGTCTCAGGTTCGAGCCTCCTTGCCGACGGTATGGGGAGGAATTTATGGGTTTAAGGGAACTAACAACTAACAGGGTGACGCCCCCCACGGGGGGTGAGAAACATTGGCCTGCAAAGCGGGCCTGCTGTCCCTCGCTTATCAAAAAAAAAAATAAGGGGTGACAATTTGTGTTTACGTGTTGTGATGAAAGTTAACAAAATTATTCAAAGTAACTTCAATTTTCAAAACAAACGTTTTTTTATTCAACAAATATTCATTCTTTATTAACATTTTACATTCATCCAACTACATCTATAAACATTTAATATAGACGCCTCAAACAAGATTATAATAACTTGTTCACAAGTATAAAGTTCTTTCCATGTATAATAAAACATGTCAAAATTCTTGAAGAACATAACACACGATATGAGTTCTCATTGGTTCAAGACCTGCTTTCTAAATGTTTTTAGTGCTATTTAACTAACAAATATACCAATCTCTATAAACCTTTTTGTTACTCAATGAATGAGTTTATAACAAAAATAATTAAAACCCTACAAAAACATAGCCCTGAAAAAGATGATAAGAAGTCAATGAAGGTGAGCAATGGAGCAAGTAGAGGTCCCATGGGAAGCAATTGGGAGGAAGCAGCCACTCATACCATCCATGAGTTTTGGACATTACTATATATAAAAACATCAATATAGTCCAATAAAAATGTCAAATCATAGCCACTTTTTCTCTCAATTCTGGTGTGAGACTGGTGAGAGTAGGTTTTTTTAATTCAAATAATGTAACAGTGGCATGGTTTCAAAAAAAAAACACCCCCCTAACTTTTATTTTTTTTTTTTTTTTTTTTTTTTTTAAGTGGTTGGTAGAAGGATATTATATCAATATAGACTAGTTTCAGAAATGATGTTGACACAGTAAAAAAAAGAAAGAAATTGAAGAGTGCTTAAATGGAGGAGATGTTTAGTCCAGTGGTATATTTATTAAAAGAAGAAAAATATATGGTAGTAGGTGTGATACAGGCAAGAATGGTCAGCTCAGAGTTAATAATGAGCCCTTGAATTGATACTCATATAACATTCCCATTTGCCATCTTGAACAAGACAAAAACATTTTTGGCTAATAAATCCATTGGAGAAGAAGATGAAATTAATTTGGAGTGTTGTAATGAAGTTCCAATCAAGGGCTGCAATTATGTAAAGTTAAGGAATATTTTTTAATTTTCTTTCATTCTAAATGGGTTGTTAGGGGTCACATTCATATTATACAAGTGGGTAGTTGCTGATTTACAAGGGACAAAATACATTATTTGGGAATGTTAGAGCCTAATGTTCCTAATCCTCAGCCACCCATGTGCACACTTGTTGGCCATCAATCAAATCCAAACCCAAAACTCAAAATTAAATTCTCAATATGAAAATGACAAAAATAATATAACTAATAGTCTTTTTTCTTTCAGCTCATACAACTACAAGCATATGTTGTAGTCATGGTGAAGCCAGACTCATAATCTAGGGGAGGCACAATTTTTAATCAATATGGTTTACTTTAATTTTTATATTTGAATAATATAAACAATAGTCTTGGTTATGTTAGCTTGTTGGGCCTGCATTGGCATTTTTTTTTTTAAATGTGAGTATAATTTAAGGCTTTAGTTAGGCAAAAGGATAATGTTGTGGGTTGAACTAATTAAAAACTGATTGGGCTTGTTTTAAGTAGCTAAGAGATGACATGGGCTAATGCTTGTTTTAGAGGTTTGGGTGGGCCCGTGCATACGACGGCCCACCCTTAGCTCCGCCATGGGTTGTAGCAGCTACTTGTTAGCATGTAGTTTTAGTTGAGTTTTGTATATATGGTTGATGTCTGTGAGCTATATGAATAAATAAAAAAAATAGTTATTGTTGGAATTGTGGATACTCGATGTTGAAAATTTGATAACAGAACGAGAAAAACGTCAAAAAAAAAAAACAATTGAGAGTCAAATAGGCTATGCAGAAATGTGAAATTTATTTTATAAAACTGAAATTGCTGCTACATATTACCAAAGGTGTACAAGGTTTCAGACAATTCTACCAAGTTTTCACCATCCTTATAGGTCTTTACTCTTTACACAATGCTATACATCCAACTCATGTTGATGCCAAGTACAAGCCACCAAAATGGCTCAATCTTCATCAGACATTTCAGCAATCTTTGTGGAAGACACTGCTGCACTAGGTAATATCTCACCATTATATTGCTGCACCACCAAAACAGATGCTGAGGTTGAGAAATCTGGAGAAGTAAGCAGATTGCCAACTGGACCTAGTTCTGGACAGTCACTCCTTCCATTCAAATTTGCAGCCACTTGACCATGAGGAGCTCGTCCGACCAATATCAGATTGCACCGGCTAAACTCGCGAACCACATTAACAGTTTCAGCTGCATTTCTCACTACCCTCTCTTCGTATCTGACTGAATCATCATCTGATATGTTTTGCTTGAATTCTTCAATAATTTCTTTGTCCGATGATTCGGGATTTTCGTTTATATCAACTACAGCACTCTGTCCTGCAATCTCTGGGCTTGCTAGGAAGTGAACCACAACTAAACTGATACCAGGGTGCTCTGCCATGCGCTGTCCATAAGCAAGTGCCTCGCAATCATCGGATCCTCCGAAGAATAAGACAGTTACAACGGAGGAAACGTTGCTTGCGGATACCTGGCTGCTTCCACCAAGCCCACGGTCTACCAAGATTCCTACCGAACATGGTGCACGTGCAAGGAGCCTTCGATTGACCCACCTGAAATCGTTTCGAGTTGTCTCCAACGTTCCATCAAACTTCTGGTGCTTGTGGAAGGGGACAATGATCATGGCCACCCTTTTTCTTTCGGCACTTGTGCAAATGTCCTCGTGTATATCAGACATTGCTGAGATTGCAGTCATTGCTCGGATTGTAACCTTACTTAGCTGCTGAAAAGCATCGAATGCTACTACAATTTGATTGCCATCTGAAAAACGCCCCTTGTTCCAAAAGGGCAGCCCGTTTTTTCGTGCCTTGTGGACCATTAATATTGCAGAAGGCCTCTCAGACAGCTCCATGAGGTGCATAGCATAGACACAAAGCCCGTCTCTCTTCTCTATTCCTCGTGAAGCCTCGATGAGATTAATGACCGAGGGGATGTTCCTTGAGCTGTGGAAACAGGTCAGAACCCGGAGTTGACTGTTTCTATCTTTCCTCTGAATTGTTCTATACTTGTACTCGGCTTTGCTCATTCTTTTAGCTGGCTTATATACGGCCATCACTGAAGGAGTTGTGATGAAGGTTGTAACGATAGCCATCAGAACCATGATAGCAAATGTTTGATCATTCAAAACCTGAAATAGAATAACATTTAGCAACTTTACAGACATGCCATTGGAATTGGTATCATATTGATTTGAAGATAATGAGCACAATTTACCTTTCTGTCTTTACCAATATTTAGGACGATGAGCTCCACCAAGCCTTTAGTATTCATAAGGAATCCCAGAGCCACGGCCTCCTTGAAAGGCACTTTGCAAAGTGTGGAGACAACTACGGTTCCAAGAATCTTCCCAAAGCAAGCTGTAAAAATGACCAAAACAAGAAGACCCCATGACTGAACTCCTTGAATTGTGGCTACATTGGTCTTTAATCCACTCGAGACGAAGTACAATGGGAGGAAGAGACCAGACACCAGATCCTCCACTTTTTCTACCAGAGCACCTGCAAATGGTCCATCTTTTGGAACAAGAATTCCAACAATGAAGGCACCAAAAAGTGCATGAATTCCTATAGAATCAGTGACTAGACCAGCTGCCAAAACAGAAGCTAAAATAGCACAGACATACAGCTCATCCACGGGCTCTCCCTCAGGGCAGCGTTGTGCCATCCATTTAAAGACTGGTGGCACAATGAATGCACAACAAAGAACAAAACCACACCCACTTAAAAAGACCCATAAGGAAACAAAGGGAGAACCAGATCCAGAGAGTGCAATGGCAAGAGCAAGAAGAATCCATGCTGCAACATCGTTGACTGCTGCTGCTGACATAGCCATTCGTCCCACATCAGTGGTTAAGAGCTTGAGTTCAGCCAAGATACGGGCCAAGACAGGGAAAGCAGTGATACTAAGGGCCACACCCATGAAAACAAGAAATGGAGCTTTGTCCACGCCTTGAGAAATAGTTTGTCGAAGGACAAATGACGTGCCTATTCCTAATGTAAAGGGAAGGCTAATTCCAGCAAGTGCTATTGCCATAGCATTCTTCCCAGTACGGCGAAGAGACCTTGGGTCTAACTCTAGACCCACAAGGAATAGAAAGAAGAGGAGGCCGAGATTGGCTAAAGTATCTAATACTGTGAGGCTTTTGGATGGAAAGACTGTATTCAGAAACGTTTTATTGCGCCCCAGAGCTGATGGACCAAGTAGTATTCCTCCCTGCCAATAGAACAATAAAAGTTACTTATATATTTCATGCTAAAATCAAGATTTGATTCAGAAGCTTATGTAAGAGCTCTCCTGGCATTCAGAAAAGGCAGACAAAAATGGTAGGATAGTGTTAAGAAATCTAGATTGATCACAAATGAAATACCAACAATTGCAATTTAGTTCTCTTCTCAAGAAACAGTAACCATAACCAGTCAAATTTGAAATACAAAAGCAATGCAACTTAATTTGATCCATCCAAGGCTTAGTTTCCAAGTAATATGAAGTATAACAGACTACATAGTTAACAAAAAAGGAGCAATACAGAAATCATATTAATTACCACAGATGAATTCTATATAAATGAAATACTAGATGAATTCCATGTAAAAAGAACAGTTGACAAGATTGCCACAGCTAAATTTTAAACTTAGCTAAGAGGGGAAAAAATCATTATTCATTAACCATTTGCTCAGAGGCACAGAATGAATGCAATTTTTGGCAAACTTAGAGGAAACCCCAAGGTATGAAAAACTTAAATCAAATGCAAACAAGGAATAGACATGAAAACAATAAAGGGACTTACTACGATCTCTGCAATCACACGAGGCTGTCTAAGAGGCCTTAGGAGAAAAGCGAGAACACGCGTTACCACGACAACCAGGCAAATCTGTAAGATGGCAAGAGGAAGTGCATGATCAAGAGGATTATCCCCTTGAAAGACTCCATCAGAAGTAGCTGTCATGGGTTTCGGACATAAACTTCCAACTGTAGCATTTGATGCCATGTTTCAGCAGAAATCGGACAATTTTCAGCACTGCAGAATATCATAAATCATAAGCTGGTAAGGTTATACATTCATTTACTGTTCACAAATCTCATGATGCTCACTGTCACTTATGGTTACCTTTATACATGCCCTAACTCTAATAGTCAATCAAAGGAAAACTGCAAGCAATCAAATTACGGGTTGCATTCCATTAATTGGCTACCTAAACTTAGTAAAAAATTAGATGCCTGAATCACCAATCCTTCTATACTTATGTTAAGTTAAATGTTCAAGTAATTGTCAAATATAGAAAACAACTGGCGATTCATGGACCATAGGCAATTCATTCTAAGGTGCAGATTGTGAACCTTTTTTCTATATAAAGAACACCATTAAGCTATCTTAATTATTTTAATGGCCATATATTTAATACCTTTTAAAAGCACACCCTACAAAAATTCAAATTCTTATTCATAAATATCAATGAAAGGGAGTTACTAGACTAATATCATAATATTAGTCTGACAGTCTGGAGGTTATTCCTTTTCACACTTCAGAAATTCAACAAACCCCATGTTTGGATGAGCCCATACAACCTAACACAAATAATGCAGTGAATTTCTAAGAAAGTCAGCTCTTTATAATTTTCTTAGCAACCAAACAAAGAATTTTCCAAAAACTATATATTTTCAAAGATAACAATTAAGTTTGACCCAATTAAATGATGATGATAATGAAAATCCAAACAACTTTATATCATGTGCAAGCAAAGCTTAGGTACACAGTATATAGTTGCAAGTAACAACTTTATGGTTTTGTACACACAACTAAAGGGTAAGAAAAAGGAGAATTGCACGGATCTAATGTTGCAAAGTGCAAAGGCATCAAAATAGATTTGACAATCAACTACATAGAAATAAAAGTTTGCAAATTTTCCATATACCTCGTGAATTGAATCATTACAGAAATAAAATAAAAATTACAATAAAGCTATTGCACAGAACGTGATTTTTTTTTTTTTTTTTTTTTTTTTTTTTTTTTTTGTGTCTTCATATGTTAAATACTCATCAACAAACCCAAAATTGAAGGATTAAATGGTTGAAATAACATGTTAATGTCATGCTCTCTCAAAAGACAGCCATGCCCCTAGAGCTCATCCAAATATACACAACTTCAGAAATTGATTTTTTTCGGAACTAAATAAATCAATCACTAGTCCTGCGAATGTGAAATCAAATAAAACCAGAAATGAAAAGTAAACTACATTAGAACCAAATTCGGTTCCATTTCAAGTTTTCAGAGACCCAACATTAAGTTATTAATACGAACTAGACACAGTAAATTACGGTTAAGTGTGTGCTGATAATTAGATGCTTCGAAATCGTTGAAAACATTTACCACCAAGGAAAGCCAAATCAAGACGATGAGATTCTTCAATTTTCTATCCGTTTCCTTCAGTTTTTCAGTAACCAAACAAAGATGCGGTATGCAAAATGAGGAGTAAATTAGCGCATCCTCACCTAGAAGTGAAAAATTGGGCGAAGGAGGTGATCAATCGGTTCTTATGATCACAGTGACAATCGTCTTCTCTGCCATTGTTTGAAGCAACTGAAAAAAACTTCTAGAACAAGTCACCGGAACGGAAGGAGAAATGTGCAGAGAAGCAGCGTCAGTGACAGTCAGAGACGGAGGTGTTACAAATTTGTAAGGAGAAGGCCTCCACATTTTATAGAGAACCGCGGCAATTGTGAAATATCTATTATGCCCTTGTACCTTGGTAGCGTAAAAACTTCTTTTACTCCTATTTCATTTAATTTTTATTACTACATTGTGTCATTGTAAATATTAATTAATTTTCTCTCTTATCAAAGCAGATTGGAGCAAACGGTTCTTATGTTCGAACCTACTTGCATACGGTATGGGGTGGTTTATAAGAAAAAGCTACCTCTAAATATATATAGACACACACGTGTTTGTATATTAAGTTTTTTTAAGAAACTTTAGTATATTATTAATCAACCAAATCTGTCATTAACAGTGGCTTGTGTGTGTAATAAGTTAGTATTCATCCAAATAATTACTCTAATTTTTTTTTATATCTATTAATAACTCTTCTGCTTTTGATTATCAAACATACAATCTATCACCAACTTGATGTAAGTTTTAAAAGTAATTATTTGTTCTAATCCTTGTAACTTTTTTATCGTCTTATCTCCAAATACTAAAATCAAATTGATGGATAAAATTGTTAGGCAATCTATGCAACATGTTTTTCAACAATAGCAATTTAAAATCATTTAATTTTTAACAAAATTAATGCAAATCTTGTACACGATGATAAATTCAATCTCGAAATAGATAAGTTCATTCTTTTCTGTCAAATTAGGATGGGTTAATCAATTTTATAGATAAATTTATTAGTATATATATTTGTTACACAACATAATTTTACCCGACAATTAGGCTTCACAAAGTCATCTTGGTATTTTTACTAAATAATAATTTTATGATTTATTACGTGAACTTATATTGGCGAGTTTATATTGGAATAGAAGATCATGAACGGTACGTATATTATCATGGGTCATTTTAGTGATATTTTACCGTAATTATTATGATTTAACACGTGAAAATAGTCTCATTTTATAGATTAAAAAAATCATATAGTTTTTGTTTGTACGTTACTTGATGGGTAGGAGAGTTGACTGTGGGGGTAGCAAGTGAGTCTCCCAAATATGATGGAGAAATAAAAGTCAACTGCGTTACATGTTCCTTTGATTCATTTAATGTTTACGCAGTGCAGTTCATATCTGATAATATCAATTTGCATTGCATGGCCTCACTGTCATCATCTTTTTTCTCGCCAACACTCCGAGCTGACTTTTACACCAATATGTATTTACATTATCTGGTTCATAAATATCCCGTGTAGATGGTGGAATATGCTCTTTTTTTTCAATTTTTTTTTTTAAATTTGGACTAGAAAGCTCAATCAAGTGTTACAAGATTACAAATAAAGATAAGCTCATACTCCACCCATACCCATACAAATATATATCAACAGTGCCTTCATGGTGACTCGAACTTGAGACCTACGGGAACCTAAGTGGTACAGCCTACCACTTGGCCCATGGTTT
>JAYMTH010002786.1:0-11951 GCA_036897465.1 Pelargonium australe
GTCGCGCATCGCTATCACCGTGATTTTTTTTTATTTTTAAATTTTTTAAATTTTGAAATTTGATTTCATTTGGTTTGATTTGGCTTTAATTGGTTTGATTTGGTTTTAATTGGTTTGATTCGGTTTTAGTTTGGTTGATTTTGTTTGATTTTGTTGTTTCTCATAAAATCCGGCGACAAAATGCAGATTCCGGCGACCAGAAAATTCATATGGTCGTCAAAATCTTCAAGGACATCAAGAGGAAAAAGAAGAAGGACATTTCAGACATGGACAAAAATTAACCATCATGTGCAATGCACATGATGAGTTATGTCAACTAATTCATCCAATTTAACAATGAAAACTATTGTTTGCAAGTTCTGGTGAGTTTTGTGCAATAGTTTATTTCATTGGTAGCATGTTTGCCATTAGTCAATTCTCCATAGGGGTCTAATGCAATTTGCCCTTGGAAGAATGAGCAAAGTTATGGGGGAAAGAATAACAATCACCTATTGTACAGTGGTGAGCTCATTAGGCCTATTAGAAAAAGTTGCATCCAAACCTAACCCTACAACTAAAGTCTCTGTTATACCAATTCAATGAAACCTTTTCTGAGCTCTTCACAAGAAGAAATATTTCTTGATGAGGAATTCTACAGGAAATCATTATACAGGAATAACAAGATCCATTGTAAAAACTCTCATGATTTCCTATCCATAGGAAATATTACAAACTTGATAGATATATCCATTTGACATCTTTATCTGGAACTGGAGCAAAGACAAGTGGAGATTTTCTTATCCAAGTGACATATTCCGACTGAAGGAATAATCACCGAACCGAGCATAGACTGTCAAAAGCGTAACCAGCTTATGATCCTGACATGTAAGTGTACCTTGTCTGAGCTCCAATAACAAGCTCAACAACTTTTTCTGCAAATTTGAAGACACAATCAGTTGGTATGAATTTACTCTACCAATTAGATTTTAAACACCTCAAATGCGAAGAGATTGAGGACCAAATGCCAAACCTACCTGCTAGAAATCCAACTATGGGAACAGGTCCTAACAGTTTTTCGGTACTTTCAAGTCTTCCCCTGAAATAATTTGCAATAACAGGGCAGTTACTACATGGCAAATATTTCAACAAAAGAACTTTATGGAGTAGAAAGTAACAAGTGAAATACAACAGTACCTGGTATAATTATTAAAGAATGGATCCCTCATGACGTAAAATGCCCATAACATCTTCCGTCTTCTAACCTGAAAGTCATTTTCATATTATCTAACCACTTTAGCTGTTAAGCATCAACTCTAGACAATCAAATGTTGCTCCCAAGGCACAGATAAGAAACTGAAAAACCCTAACCTCATCCTTTTCAAGGGCAGAAAGATCTAATTTTCGATTATTTTTGCCACGCCCCGACATGGTAAGTTGTGACAGAATACTCATTCCAAGGACATCCACAGCAAGGGAGATACTCCAAGGAATCCACGATCGAATTCCATACTTTCTGATAAATAAAACATATATAAGTGGTCTCGTGATAAACAGCACTTCCCCCATAAGAAATAAAGCACCAGGAAAACCCTTCTCTGACAATATTGTGGCAATGGTAGGCCTCTTAATTAATGGAGCTGTAATAATATATATCAGATGTCAGTCTATTGATATAATTAATTGTAATTTATTTAGTAATTGTAGTATACACGAACAATTACTTGGAGGGTCCATAACTGCAAGCTGGTGTTGAACCCTGTGCAACCATACTGGATCAGAACCCATCCTAGCATTTTCTCCAAACCTACTCAATGCAGATAGTGCCTTTCCTTCAGAATGACTATTGGTACCAGGTCTATGATACCCTCCAAGATTTGCATTACCGCCACTTCTGGGCTGAGAAGTTGATGCATCAACAGAGCTTTCAATGTTTGGTGTTTCTCCACCATGCAATAGCATCTTATACCCGCTGTTGCGAAACAAAGCTAACCTCACTAATACCCTGATTATAAAGAATCACCAGTAACTAAGCATGTATATAAATGCCAAAATGCAGAAAACACCCAACAGAAGATAAAAAGTGAGTGTATACACCAATTGACAACTGCTTACTTGATAGCTTCTGTAACCGCAAGGAAATTCCATTTCTTATCATCACCATAATAATGTTCCGCTGCAACTTCAACTAAAGTTTCCAAGTCCTTAAGTGCAGAAATACACAATGGATAAGGAAATGAATGAGGCTCCACAGAGCCTGGGTGCAACCGGGTAGGAGTTGTATCAATTATATGTTCATTGATGGCAGTGGTTATTCCCAAGATAGTAGAAACTGCAATAGATTACTGAATTGTTCAAAATATGTATTTGGCAAATTGTGCAGCCAGGTCAATTCAAAATGAAATAATATAATGGACACTTGATAAAATACTGTTTTTATGGGAATGAAAATGTGAAGAAAGTAAAAGAAACAAACGTGAAGTTTGAGTTCAATTACATGAATCCAGAGAAACACATTCATTTCTATTGAGCCCAGTATGACCAGCTGGCTTACTGGGCATTTACCAAAAAGAAACTTTTTCTATGCATGATCATAAGACATACAATCAGAGAATTGTGTGATACAGAGATGAGTGAACTAGTCAATTCTTAAGGCAACAAGATGTAGCCAAATGTTACCAAAGTTTCACAAAACCTGCTTCTGGTCCTATCTCTGACTCAGAAAACCGTTCCGGGAGCAACCATGTTAATCCCTGTAAGATAGTTTTCAGTAGCAAGTAAGATAAAATAACATGAACATACACATTCTACGGTCAATTGTTGATCAAACTTTCTTTGAAATTTACCTACCACAAATCAAACAAAACAAAACCACACACATCATAAAGTCCAGATGTCATAAGCAAGCAATTAACTATACAAATTACAAAAGCAAAATTTGGACAACCTATTTATTTGGGTAAAAAAAAAAAAAAAAAACCTTTCTAACTCGAACCCCTTTACATGATTGACCATATAAATGCACATAATCTTTTCCCTTTCTAACCCCAAAAAATAATTTCAGATACTCTAACTTAGAACCACCTGAAAGCATCTATTAGCAGATTAACATAAACCAAACAAGCACTAGACAATACAAAACATGAATTGAACAGTATATGGAAACAGGAAGAAAAAGAACAAAAAAGCGGTTCTCTGTGCTAAGCAAAAACGCATATTAGGTAGACCTACAAAACATCCATTGCTTCCCAAAACAATCCAAAACCTCAAAGCATTGGACATATCAAAAGCAATCACAAAGATTTACAAGTAGATAAGAGGTCTTACGTTGGCTAGAGAATGCAAGGAACGAACATAATCTTTGTTCCTCCGAACCCATTGCTTATAAGCATCCATAGCTCCACAGATGGGAATTCAGGACCACAAAAACAAACCCTATCACGCTGAGATACCAATACTCTCTGCAGGGACAGAATTTCGGGTTTTGAAGAAGACCCAGATCAGAAAACACCATACAATCAAACCCTTTGAGCAATTTTATCTGGATCCCTCGATTTGAGGTACGGAATTGAACACAAAGCTCACAACTGACGTACTACAGAGAGAGAAAGAGGAGAAAAACTGGTAAATTGGAGGTTCTGATGCGGTGTGTTCTCCCATTCTCTTCGCGGAACGAGAGTTTTGATCGACACCGTTGGCTCCGTCTAGATAATGATCAACGATGCGAGACGCGTAAACTAACGGTGTTGATCCAAGTGACGTCTCCTACGTGTACGGTCGAGATTCTATGTAATGGTATTATTTTTAACTTCCAATATTGCCCCTCCCCATTATTGATATTCACTCCCTTAACCTATGTAAAACCCCAAAGCCCCGATATTTTCACCATTGAAGAAGAAGAAGAAGAAAAGCTCTGTACTGCTTCGTTCTCTATCACCGTCGCTCGTATTTTCCGCAGCTCCCATCTCCGGCAATCGAGGAAGAGTAAGATCTTCTTTCTTTTGTAGAATGACAAAATTAGGTTAACAAAGGTTGGCTGTTTTTTTGTTAATGTTACTGAGATTCTCAAAATTTGGATGTATGTATATTTTCTATAAAATTTTATCAGTATGGAATAGAACTAACAATTTTTGTGTGCGCGGTGTTGGTGTCGTGCCGAAGGTTGATTGTATGTTGTGCCCTGAGCCACTGAACATGACATACAGCTTGTGTTCTTGTCGAGCTGAAGGTTGAAGATTGAAGGTTGATAGTGTGTTGTATTCTTGTGCCACTGAAAACAGACACATCAGCACATAACACAAACACGACATGTTTAACTATATGAGCCAGATTTCTTTGTTAATTTGACTTGAATTCTTAAAATTTGAATAGGAATGGTACAGGGCGAGTATTGCATATGCAGTCCCCAGTTAAATTTATCCATGCCCCCATCCATTCGGGTTTTATCCGCTTGGAAACTAATTCCTACGACCTTACCCTACAACCAAAATCTATTGTAAATCACATGCTCTCTCCATTCCAAAATGAGTGTTAGGTTTCTCTTCAATTTTTGTCCCAAGATGAGTGTCATCTTTCTTTTTCAGTAAGTTAACTATGCATGAATTGTCAATAATTTCATTATAACAAATTAGTTAGTATTTCTTTACACATGATCACGAGGATGCAAGAGTAAATATACTTATTATCTCAATATAGAAACAAATTTTGTGACGGAGGGAGTTTTTGCTTAGATGAGTTGTGTTAGTAGGACACTCACACACATCACACCTTGAATAAGGTTATGCTCTTTAGTTTAGTATGTAATGTAATTTAATATAATTCAGTATTGTTTGGAATAGAGTAAAATATAGCTACCAAACAGGCTTATTTACTCTACAGCACTTATTGATTCAAGTGACACCAAATAACCTATAAGTCATATCTCTCTTTCTGCACAGGGTTTGGGATTCTTCAAACAATCAAACATGCAGCTAACTCTTGAATTTGGGTAATTTTTCTATATCTCTTACCCTGTTACTTTATTTAATCTCATACTACCAGTTAGTTTGATTGTTGGACAACAAGATAGTATTTAATTGTTGGACAACTAGATGATTTTCTGGCACTCTCGTGACACACAACTTGAATGACATCAAACAAATTTATTACATTGGACACGGTTTCAACATGTGGATTGTGTGGCAACGTCCTGTTTTATAATATAATTAGTATCATTCATTTATGTTATTAAGAAAAAATATAAAAAACTTAACAGTAGAGACCTACTTCGCCTAAAACTAGATATGCCCTTTTTCTAAAAGCTGGTTGTACATTTCGTGTTGTTGATTTAGTTGGAACTTGGTTAGTTGGTTTGTTTATCTATTTGAACTTATGTGAATGACTTGACTGGCTTATTTGATTTGAACTCTTATATACTTAAACTATGGGTTGTAATGGCGGTGTTTGGCTATTTGATTTGAAATCTATATAAATGACTTGATTTGCTTATTTGATTTGATTGCTTGTTGAAAATGGACTTGTTTACTTATATGATGTTAATTTGATTTGACATACAATTAAATTTATCTTTGATGCAATTAAAAACTATAAATACATATAGTATGTTGTATAAAATGCGTCCAATGTATCATGTCCTATGTTTTCTTGAAAATGACGAATAGTGTGTCCAAATTGTATCTCGTACCCAGTTGGTGATTCATAGATGCATCTATTGGACTTTCTGTAAAGTGTAAATTGTCATTTCTTGTTTCCTTTATGTTAAGTTTCATTTTTTTCCTACGTATTTCTGTTGTTTACTTTCATCTTTCCCACCTTGTAAATTATTGGAGTATTCATTTTCGGTGAGCTTGTGTTTTTGACATATGAAGTAATTTACATGGTTTTTATAAGTATACAACTCCTGCTAGTTTTATTGTTGATTTCCTTGGCTACTGCCCACTAATAACAGCATTATAAGATGGTGCACCTTTTCTCGATAGTTAATAAACCAATTATGAGAATCTTACTGCTATGCTTCTCAATTGGTTTACTGTAGACAGTGTGCTTCAACAGAGTTGATTGAGCTCTGTGCTTGAAGGATTTTCTTAAGAAATTTAATGCAATATCTGGTTCAGTGCTATGTAGATACTCCATGTTGGTTATCTTTTCCCTTACACTAGCAAATGATGAATTTCCTCCATGATGAGATTATTTCAAATATTTGACCTATGTTTGTGAAAATAAGGACTTTCTCCTTCCTATAATGCTAGTTTGTGCTTGGGGGTTGTTTTTGTTTTCTACAAAGAATATTGGTGCTGATCTAATCTCAACATGGATTTCTCTTTGGAGTCCACTTGTATGTCAATCCTGTCTTAAAATATGCTTCAGGATTGCAAATTGGTTATGTAGAAAAACACTGACAAGTTTGATCTATGTAAAGGAATGAGAATGGGATTCCCATTCCAAAGCCGTTTTCATGGCAAAAAAGTTCTATCCAAAGTCCAAACATGAAGAACGATTCCCATTCCTAAACAAAAAGTCTAATCCAATTGCTACTTTAATTCTTTGTGAATCTAATTCTATCACCTAAGCAGTTTGTTTCAATATTTCTGCAATTAACACCATCTGATCAGTTGACACTTGACAGCACTGGAAAGTTTATGGTTATATTATCCGGCTATTACTTTACGCTATTGCTTAGTATATAAGAGTGGTCTTTCATTTATTTTGCTTAACATTAATTTTTTTAACAAATTGTTCGGTTTTAGTGGCTTTGGGTTGGTACCTTGTAAGTTGTTCCGCGTAATCTTTCCATAAATTGTTTGAATCAGTTCTTTTCTTGCATGTGTGATTGGTTCTATTATTGCATCTCCCTCCCTAACGCAACTTTTTATCCATATGGCTTTGTTGTATTGATTTTCTTATTACAGTGGTGGTTTAGAGCTACTTTGTGACTCGGTGAAAATCCACAAGGTCAATGTTGATGAAGAAAAGGAAATAGAGAAGAAGGTGAGTGTCTATGTTGACAATCACCTAGTCAGTTTCTTTTAGCACCATGCACTGTATAATCGTAATAATGAATGCATATTTGTCAGTTAACGATGAAAGATCTGCTGGGTTGGGTTCGTACCAATTTGATAAAGGAGAGGCCTGAAATGTTCATGAAAGGTGATACCGTGTAAGTATGGAACAGGTTTCAAAACCTCCTTAAATAGTTAAATATGAAGTTTATGCTACGCATACGGTCCTGTCTTTATATAATGTTGAGGAGGCTTGTGTGACTGATATGCAGGAGACCTGGAGTTCTAGTCCTTGTAAATGACTGTGATTGGGAACTGAGTGGCCAGCTTGACACAACACTAGAAGAGAAAGATGTGGTGGTTTTCATATCAACTTTACATGGTGGGTAGTAGTTGTACTATATATATAGGCTATAGCATATAAGTTGCAAGTCTAAAAGGATTCTGATTATGTTTCTCTTTTGGTTGTGTGGTTTGAGGTCTGTTTTGCTATTTCAAGCTTGTTGACTATATATCGAAATGGTTTCCATGCATATGTTCATGGAAATTATTCTTAATCAATAGTTTAAGTTCTACTTCTCGATTTCATTCTAAAATCGATGTTCATTGATATTTCGCTACAAAACTCATGTTCATGTGTGAATCACTTGTAATGTGAGAACTACCGACTAATATAGCTCATCAGATGAACAAATAACAATTTGATGCTGGAAAACTCATATTCACGTGTGAATCACATGTAATGTGGTGATGTGTGCTTTTGTGTAAGTAATAATTCCTCTGTCCCAAAATGAGTGTCATGTTTGTCTAAATTTTTTGTTCCAAAATGAGTGTCTTGTTTCTATTTTTAGGTTAATATGTTATTATTTTTCTCATATTACCCTTATCACTTATGCACATGGGGTGTAGGTGGAAAAATAATGGTTATATTGGAAACACACTAAATTATCTTGTAATCCTTACTTTTTGAAAAAAAATAGAAACAAAACACTCATTTTGGGAAGGAGGGAGTAATATATATATTTTTCCTTTTTTTTTTTTTCTTTTTTATGTTTACAGCAAACTAATGTATATTTGATGTTACATCAAGTAAATATGTTTAATGGTTCCTTGCAACACTATACCATATTATGTGCGGATGGCTCCTTCCATGTTGAGCAGCCGTGTTGGAGAACTGAAAACTTCAACAATTCTAGCTCCTCTTCCTTGCTTTTGCGTATTGTAACATTGTGCAACGACTGTTGAATTGTGAAGATATGCAAAACAGAGTTTAGTAAAATCGGAACCAAGATGAGGCGTGCACGGGCACTGGGCTAAAAAATTATTCACGATATGGCGTGCAATCCCCCAGGATACAACAGCTTCATCTGCTAGAAGCAGGTACAAGAAACAACAATGCAGATATTATGAGCACATCAACAGAAGGATGAAGGTGAAGTCGTTTTTGTTTTTGTGATCAACTATCTTTATATAAACACAACACTGTAGAATATATATAAATGGAAAAATAGACGTTTGGAGTAATTAAGATAAACATAAAAATCATAACTAAAGGATAATAAAGTTTGAGAAAAAATTTGAACTGAAAAATAAATTCAGATCAGTTTCAGAAATTCAAAATCAGCGTTTTTGAGACAAGGAAGCAAACGTTAAATTTGGTTTAGCAAAACAATATTGGGCCTCCTATACTTCGCGCGCAAGGGGGGAATCGGCCCATTTGCTTTGGTCTGGCCAAATCCGAATGAGCACAAGCGCACCACTCTTTCTAGCTCATCAAACCTGTGTAAAATTGATATAAACTTGAGAAAAATTTCATTCCTATCCGATGTGGGATAGAAGTTTCTTTTGAAATAATAATAAATAAAAAACACAACAACGGCCTCCCGCGAACATGGAATTTGTTACAACAACTCAATTTATGCGACCTTCTCCACTGCCCTCCCAAGCGAGCATTGGATTGGTTTCGCCACGACTTGCACAAGCTCGATGTCATTAGCAACATATTCACTGTGTTGGGGAAAAAAGGGTGAAACACAACAAGAGCTGACACTTAAACTCAAATTAATTGTCAGTCTATTCAGACCTGTCAATTTGTCAATGCAACCTAAATAAATCTGTCAGGTTTCATGCAGCGGAATAATAATCATTTTCCCAAAATCTGTTGTAAGCAATATAAAGTCATATGGATACGAATAGTATAGGAATCATTGTAAACAACCACAATAACAAATCAATGAGAATAGGAAAAACCACGCGACTGAATTCCACCACAAATCTCTACTTTGGTAAATAATGAGAACATAATGAGTCTTCTCTGGATCAACCAGGGGTTACAAACATCAAGTATTAAACTTGGATAATCAATCGACCATCAACCGAATAGGTTGGAACTCATAAATAAAGATAAAGAAATTGGAAGGATCTCACCAAATTGATCTGATCAATTTGTAGAGGATGAACTCGTGAGCAACGTGTTGAAATTTTAGCCAAGATGAAACTTGTTTTCCCACTCAAATTATCAATCCTCTTTCTTCTTTTCTTGCTATCAAACCCTCTATATTTTTCTGAATATCTTTGCTTCCCGTGAATGAATTCAGCATCCCTATCTCTCTGAAGAGATAATAAAAGACTTACAATTACAATTTTGACCTCATAGCGCAATCATATTTAAATGGGGAGTTTCACCAAGCCAGCTTTTCATCTGCACACGTCAAGCTTCTCTTTTGGTAGAAGTTTTTTCATCATATCTGATCCATTCTCGTCGGTATGAATTTTCTCAATGTATAGAAACTTAGCGTCCAAAACTTATCGATTCCAATGGTACCTGACATCAATGTGTTTGAACCGAGAGTGATATGTAGAGTTCTTGTTAAGATGGATGACGCTCTAGCTATCACAATACAACACATATTTCATTGAAGCATACTGAACCTTCTGCATCTATTATTTGTCTTTCTTACTTGTAGGAGACTGCTTTGAACTGATCTTGAAGTGACTAGCAAGTGGAGAACTAACTGGTTTTGTCTTGCTTATGTTGAAGTTGTCTAATACCTTCTCAATGTATATTGAGACATCCACAACTTGCCATTTTTCTTGTCTCTAGAGATATGAATACCAAGAATCTATTTGTCCGGTCTCAAATCTTTCATGGCAAATGATTTACTCAACTCTTTCTTTAAGCTGTTAATCTTGCTGACATCCCGACCAATTATCAACATATCATCCACATAAAAAAGTAGAATGATAAGATCTTCATCAGAATTTTTCTTCACAAACACACATTGGTTCGATGTTGTTCTTTTATATACATTCTCAACCATAAAAGAGAAAAACAAATTGTACCATTTTCGAGTAGCCTTTTTGAGACCATACAAACTTTTCTTCAACTTACAAACAAGATCTTCTTTGCCTTTGACTCTGAACCCTTCATGTTGGTTCATGTATATCTCTTATTCAAAATCACCATGGAGAAACGCATTTTTCACATCAAGTTGCTCAACTTATAAATTCATGCTAGCTGCTAACCCTAGAACAACTCTAATAGAAGACGTTTTCACCACCGAAGAGAAGATTTCTTCAAAATCCACTTATCTTTTCTCATGGAATTCTTTCACAACCAACATTTCTTTGTACCTTGGCTTTGAGGTCTACTCTTTAGTTTTTAACTTGAATATCCATTTGTTCTCAAGTGTTCTCTTACCCTTAGGTACGTAGCTTCGTCAAGGCATACATGTTATCCTGAAGAGAATTCATCTCATCCTGCATAGTTGCTAACCATTTCTTTTTATCCTCATGAGTTTGAACCTCATCATAGCTCTCTAATTCTCCCTTTTAGAGAATAATGCATACTCATCAAGAGAATACTGACTATTAGGGTGTCTTTCTCTAGTTGATCTTCTAATTTCTAGTTCAAACAACTGGTTTTGGAATAACTTCATCATGTTGTTCAGGCGGATTTCTAATATCAACATGATCATCATTTGCCTGCTCATCATCAATTGTACCATTATATGGAGACTCTCTACATCTCCCCCTTAATTAGTATCAACTGGAAGTGGACGAGGAGGGGGTGGACACTGACTCTCATTATCTGAACTAGAAGAACTATCATCTTGAACATTTGTCTTTCTAAGATTTGCACTTTTTTGATCTTCACAGAAAATGTTCTGAAAATCTTTTTCTTTTCAGATCCCATAATCTATATCCATATTCATCATACCCATGGTCCATAAAGATGCGCTCTTTAGTCTTGTTATCAAGTTTCGACCTATCACTTTTAAGAATGTGCACAAATATCTTGCAATCTAACAATCTCAAATGCTCAGGACACTTCCTTCCTGAACCATACCATGTCAGGAGTATCACCATTAAGAGGTTTTGAAGGAGATTAATGTATCACATCAACAACTCTCATTTCTTCACCCAATACCCTTTTGACAACCTTGCATAAGACAACATGCAAACAATTTTCTCATAAATTGTTCTGTTCATTCTTTCAGTCACACCATTGTGCTGAGGTGTCTTAGGCTCTATAAACATTAGCCTGATACCATGATCACCATAATACTTCTTAAAATTACCAGTGTTCTCACCACCATAATCAACTCGACTACAATTTTGTTTCCTGCCGATTTGACTCTCAGCCATGACATGAAAACTCTTGAACTTTTTTATCAATTGATCTTTAATTTAGAATGCAAAGCAAAAACCCAAACTTTTCTGGAGCGACCATCAATAACGAAATAAGGTTCAAAACACTATCCAAAACATTTGAGTTTAGTCCTTGAACGTTCAAGTGATTCAATATAGTCCAAAATTTTAAGACAATAGTTCAAAATAGTCTCAAAACGGTCTTAATTTAGTCCGTTTTGTTAAATTTGTAGATGGAAACAGTCAAATATAACTGACGTCGTAATAATAATTATTTTATTATTAAATTGATGACGTGACATTAAAATAATAATAATAATATATTAA
>JAYMTH010002787.1:0-11949 GCA_036897465.1 Pelargonium australe
TTTGATATTTTGTGATTTTGGTTGATTTTTGTGATTTTTGTTAGGATTAGGGTTCGTTGTTGTCCGACGTTGGTCGGCACTGTCGTTGTCCGGCGAGCTCGTCCATTTCCCGGCAGGATTTTTATATTTTGTGATTTTTGTGATTTTAGCTAGGATTTATCCTTATTATGCCTCATCACTTGATTTTGCAGGTTTATCTTTCGCTGTGTTGTGCTTTGATTGCTTCTGCTGCTGGAGTTTACTTGCATCTCCTATGGAACATTGGTGGCCTCCTTACAACATTTGCATGCATTGGGAGCATTGCTTGGTTGTCTGCCACCCCTTCATATAAAGAGGTACGCCTCTTGATTCATTTGTTCTCCTCTAACCCATTTTTCGATTCTGGTTCGGTTCTGATTTATTTATGACATACAGCACAAGAGGGTGTCTCTCCTGATGGCTGCTTCACTTTTCGAAGGTGTTTCTATTGGTCCTCTTATTGAGTATGCCATTGATTTTGATCCAAGGTATGTGTTTAAAGTATTCAGTATAAAACAGATCAGGATTTTGAGTTTGCATATGGTGTCTTTTGTTTATAGCCATGGGATGGGTGTTAAATTTGTTTAGATTCTCAATATTTATCTGTCAGCAATATACAACCACAACCAATTCTCTAATGGTTGAATATATGTTCTAGGAGGTATGATGTCTGATATATAAATATATAAAAAAAATCAATTTTCTAATGGTTGAATATATGTTCTTTGCTTGCTGTAAATGGTAGTTATTTGTCTGATGTTGGATAAAGTTGGTACAGTTCGTGCTAAAACTGCAATAATTTCTGTGCTGCAGCATTCTGGTTAGTGCATTTGTGGGATCAGCAATTGCATTCGGATGTTTCTCTGTGGCAGCTATGGTAGCAAGGCGGAGGGAGTACCTCTACCTTGGTGGCTTGCTCTCTTCTGGTCTATCCATTCTCCTCTGGCTGCACTTTGCTTCCTCCATTTTTGGTGGTTCTGCCGCCATCTTTAAGTTTGAGGTGGGTAGATTGGTAATCGCAAAAATATATGATATGTGTTCTTATATTGAAGTTTTTTTAATCCTGTTTATCTTTGTAAACTGCAGTTGTATTTTGGACTTCTCCTGTTCATGGGATACATGGTAGTAGACACCCAGGAGATAATTGAGAGGGCACACCTTGGAGATTTGGACTATGTGAAGCATGCCTTGACTCTTTTCACTGATTTCGTTGCTGTCTTTGTTCGTGTTCTTATCATCATGGTGAGATAGTTGCACGGTCTAAGCTTTTAATCATCTGCTTTAAGAAGGTTCTTATTGTAAAGCATGAGAGCTAATAAAATGTGTATGTCTTGCAGTTGAAGAACTCATCAGAGAAGAATGAAAAGAAGAAGAAAAGGAGAGACTGAATATAACTGGATAGAATGTTCATGAACAGGGTCCTACACTCCTAGATGTCTTCTCTCTAAAACCAAGTCAATGTTAATAGTATAGTTGGAGCATGTATGAATGGTTTCACCAGTAACGGTCGATTTTGTATTGTTGACTGAAGTGCACACTGCACTCTTTTAATTTTCCATGTTTTCAGTGTATATGGTTAAGTGTCTACATTTGAAACATATGCTTTTGTTTCTAAATGACCAAAAGTTAAAGTGCCATTATTCTGAACATGTTGATTGATGACTAGAAAGGAAGGTACAGTTAAGCTCATAAGTTTCAATTTTGCTGGCTGGCTAATTGAAACAAGTAGGTACTGCTTGATATGTTCTCTCATGTGATCAACAATACTATTTTGTTCACAGTTGAACAAAAAATATCTCTCTTACAGTGAAATTACTTGACTGACCCAGAGTCCTATATGTCTCTCCAAATCCATGTTTCCTTAACCTACAATTTCTCCTTCCTCCCTGCTTGGCTGGTGATCAATTGAAGTTGGTGAATCCCCACTCATTCCAATGCCTTTCGAAGCAGTCGTGAATGATCTTCCATCACAAGTTTGAGAGCTCCTGCAGACTGGAGTAGATTTGCCGGTGACAGATTTCTGGGAATTATGTTCTCCAGTGATTCTTTCACCAGATAATTTGTTGGAAGGCCATCTTAGTGTTGACGAATTCTTGACACTTTCTCCCGTTAACTTTTCATTCTGTATACATATCCACTCTTTTTCGTTCTGCTTGGTTGTTGCTGCACCATTTTTCTCTCTGGTGCTAACTATACGAGCAACACTATTTTCTTTGGTCGAGAGATCTGTACTCGAGTGTCTCAAAACATCATTGGAAGGTGATAAACATTTATCGTTAGCATTGGAACTTCTCGACACTTTGTGGTTACTAGTGATCCTTGAGGGTATCCGGCATCTAGAATCACGTGATTGGGAGATCAAATGCTCAGGCTTGCCAGAACAAGCATCCTCATTGCAATATCTCCGACCTTTCCTGCTCCTGCTTCTATCCCTATCTCTTCCTTTGTGCCTGTCCTTACTCCTGCTCCTGCTCCTACTCCTACTCCTACCTCCATCTCTTTCTCTGTGCTTGCTCCTGCTTCTACTCCTACTTCTACCCTCATCTCTTTCTCTGTGCCCGTCCTTGCTCCTGCTCCTACTTCTACCCCTATCCCTTCCTCTGTGCCTATCCTTGCTTCTGCCCCTGCTCCTTCCTTTGCTCCTGCTCCTACTTCTACTTCTCCTCCTGCCCCTGTCTCTGTCCCTGTCTCTGTGACTGCTTCTCATTCTAGTTCCACCAGATCGGTAACTTGAACTATCACGGCCCTTCAATTCATCATAACGAGTGCAGTAGTTGGAACCTCTAGGATTCCTAATACGGCCTCTTGGTGAATGGTCTTCAGATCCTTTCCGTTCTTCCTTGTATTTATTTGGAGATGACAATCTGGACACTGATTTTGAAGGTTGAGATGGGGACTTTGAATGAGCCTCTAGATCTTGAATATACCTGAACAATTTGGATACCAAAACAGAGTAATCATGTTTGAGGAATAACAGTTTCCATAGGACAGGTTTGTTAGAAGTGCAAACTTAAACATATCAATGGGAAATGCATAATATGGGATTAGATAGTATCAGTAAATAAGGCTTAACAAAAAAAATAACTTAACGCATATTCCTAGAAAGAGAAGATTATGATAAGTTTCATTCATTCATTCTTATTCTTAAATCCCGATTTCACCAAGTTCAATTGAAGAATATCATAAAAGAAGTACATGATAGCCCTGAGAGGTACATGAGAACCAATGAAGTACAGAGAAACCTAATTAAGGCACCTGCAAAAGTAAATCTGTGAGACACCTCTTTCAAATAGTAGTTCATACTAAGCTGCTTGAAGATGCAAACTTAGGAGTAGCGGTGTCCGGGATAATTGTTGATAAATTAGGTGTATACATGATCAATTAGTTTGGTAGGTTACGACTTGAGAGATCAAATAAGTATTCAAACCTACAACTTTGTACAATAGCAAGATGCTCCGATTTGATTTAGTAGACCAAAATGATGTACGGATGTACCAAAGATTAATAATCCTATATCCTATGGTATATTTTTGGCTAGTTCAAACATTATTTTCTTTATTTTCAATGAATTGGGTGCTCTATTTTGAGCTTAAGCTTTAGATATAGATAAATGTCTGTAAAATATGCAAGACACGGATGATTAGCGGGAACAAAGACTGAATAAAGCTTAGCATCTTTATATACCAGATAAGATGCCATGGTGAAATATCTAACAGATGAAATAAGCATTCATACCTTTCATGAAAAGATTCTTCAGGTTTCAATTTTGGAGAAATATCATCTCCCCCTTTTAACAACTTCTTAAGCTCAGAGGCGTTTTCCTTAACTTGTTCAGCAGTTTCCTTTATCTTAGCTTCATGCTCCGTAGCAAGCTGGCTAGACCAAAGCTGTTGATCCACCAGTAACTTCTCAAATTCATATTGCTGCAAAGCTATGGCATCACTTAAAGCAGGCACTCCAGCTCCTAGGAAAGATTGGGATGATGTGTTTTCGGCACACGGAGAAGAGTTCAACACTAAATCTCCGGCGCCCATCCTAATAGGTTGAGTACTTCTATGCTTCAATTCAGTACTAAACCCAATATTTGAACCACCTCACCTGCACTTCACAAGGAAGAACAAAAAAAAAAAAATCAAGACACATCCCCCACTTGCCCAACTATACATGGGAGTATCAGGAAACCATTTCAGGTTAAACAAAAAATAACTGACCAAACAAAGATCATAAACATCTCTGGTGCAAAACACTGCTTTCTCCAAAGATTACAATAAAACCAATCAATTCCCATTTCCAACTGAACTGATTTCTTTCTTTCTCAGCAAAACCTCACATTTCCAACTGAATTCACCGATCAAAAGTAACCAAATCGGCGAGCAACAGCACCACCGCAACCTCAGTAAACACTCAAAACCAGAAAAACAAAAATGCACAAAATTTAGGGTTTCCGATCATTTTTTGAAGCTTTGATCAGATCAACCAACCTACCATTAATCAGATCATTTTGAAGCTTTGCACTTCCGCAATGAAATGTAAAAGCAACAACATAGCAATTAAAAGCACAAAATCGCCAACGAATCCAGAAAGTGAACAAGACACGAACGAACCTGAAGTCTGCAGTGAAAATGGAGCTTCGTCTTCAGCTAGCGAACCCACAGAAACTGAGGCGCACAGCTCCGATTAAATGAAATGAAACCAAACTCAACACCAGACACGAACGTGTAACACGTGCAGTTAGTTTTGACGCACGTGTGGGTCACTCTGATGAAGGCCCATTGGGCCGAAATCGTTATCTAAAGCCCATGAAGCCATTTCCTCGTGATAGCTCTCTTCGTTCTCAGAGACACAGAATCAAACCCTAGGTACGAACCTCGCAACAGATATTGTGCAGGTACTGTTTGATTTAATTTGATTTTTGTTTTCAATTAGTGTTTGCCGAATTCGATTTGGAGTTCAATGCTTCAAATTGGGTGCTTCTGATCCGGAAATTTAGCTTCGAATTTGCAGTTTAGTGTTTGCAGGATGAACAAGCTTGTGCAATTCGCAAAACAAGCTGTTTTCATTGTGAGAGTGATCACTGGCATTGAGCAGCGAAGAATCCGAGCTTTTAGACTGGCGATTGACCAACGCGCACAGAAGGTTTGGTTTAACATTTGTTAAATGTCTACAAGTCTACAACTTAGGGTTTCCTACTATATTATGTTTATTGTTTAGTATTTGTACTTATTCTGAGTTTCAGTGAATGAATTTGGCATGGAAATTGTGATTGCCAAATAATTGATTTGATTGTGAATTCTCAAGCATGAAAGTGATGCTATTTATTATGTAACTGTTGATTCATATCATCATTTCTTGCTCTTTTTCTGTTTTTGTTAGACTTTGTATAGGTGTTTTCTATTATCATTTGTCGGATCATGTTTTTTAGTAACATCTCGAAATTATTAGACAAGGCAGATTTCTGAGCAACATTGTGTTATGTTCTTATAAGTTATTGGCATGTGTGGTCTCGAAGGAGTAAGAGAAGTATCTCTTCATTCTTCCCACTTGGTGCATCAGCAGTGAGCCAGTGATGTACTGACATGAATACTAAGCTTTAGAATGTAGAGTTTTCTTTGGTGGAAAATTGAGTTTATTTTGCCACAATAATATGTTCTATGGCTGTCCACGATTATAAATCATCATAAAACCTCGGCATAGTAATGGATTTGTGATAAAATATTATGCTCATACATAGGAATATGTATTTTTCTTAAACATTTTGAAATTGAAATGGGCATTTTTACTTTATTTACTTGATACTGAATAGGGACGGTAGTATTTTTTTTATAATGGATCTAACTAAAACTATTTTTTGCTGCTGTTAATTTTCATGCAGATTATTAGATAACTTGGCTGCAACTTCACATGTTTCTGCAAGTGCATGTATATACAAATTTAAATTCTTTTTGAAAAAGACGTAATGGATCTTTTTATTTAAAATGATTGTTCGAGAATTATCAATTATGTGTAAGAATAGTACTACCTCCGTCCCAAAATAAGTGTCCTACTTTCTATTTTGAGATTTTTTTTTTTGAGAAGTTAGTTAGTGTTGTATATTTACTCTTCTATCCTCATGGACATGTGTTTTAACAAACTCAAGAGATACTATCTACTTTATTATCGGAAACATTATTGATAATTCATGCATAACTAACTTTCTAAAAAGGAAACAAGACCCTTATTTTGGGACGGAGGAAGTATGACTTTTATTAAGCTCATATCAGTGAATCACATAGCTAATTTCCTTCTCCTGAGTACAATGAGATTTTTTAATCTTATTGCTGTATCTTAGTTTATATTATCAGATTACTGCACCCTTTCTCATGAATTTCTTAATTGTTTGCCCGATTGCATTGAGTTTTCTTTTAAGTGTTCTTAATTCCCTCTTTTTTTCTCTCCAGGCTCTAGAAAGGAGAGAAGCTTTACGAAAGGTCCCTGAACAGCTTGTCTTACAAGAGGTTCGCAGTATGGTTAAGGAGATGCAGAAGTTAAATAACCAATTAGATAATGCAGTAAGTTTCACTTCAACTAGTGGGGATATTTGACCAGTAGTGAAAAGATAAAATATTTAGATACCTGAAATTTGGTGCAGTTTGTTGTCATACTAATCATGTTAATATTGCATTCCTCAAAACTGAGGATGGACCACACATCAGCTTATTTGCATGATATTAGCATCTTTAGGTTGCATTTGATTGTATGGATAGAGGAGTGCATTCAAATTGATTGGATTAGTATTTCGTGTCTTATATAACGTTTGATGTCAAAAATAAATTGGATTATGAAATTCATTACAATGTTTATATCTGTTATATGTTGGATAAAAAACCTAATGAGTGATGTTATCTCTAGATCTAGCTTAAAACTACTTTCAGCTATATATTTTCTCCCGCTGAAGATAACCGGACTGAATTTGGAATGGTTTGCATTGAAAATGGTGAAAATAAATTATAAAAGTAAAAAATAACATTTTTCTAAGGAAAAATATAATTATTAAGTACAAATAAAATGAAATAAAGAAATGTAATTGATTCTAATTTGAATTTGGCCCAAACCTTAAAAAAAAATAAAAAAAAAAAATAAAAAAGGCTGTGTTTTGGTATAGTTTGATCTGAACCTGGGCCAATAATTTTTTTTTTTTTTAATTTTGCAATGCTATCTAATAATTGTTATTATTACATGTTTATTTTTGAAAGTTCCAGTCCATTTTTGTTACATTGTTTACTCCCTCTGTCTCAAAATGAGTGTCCTTGTTTCCATTTGGGGAGAAGTTAGTTAGTGTTGCACAATTACTTTTGAATCCTCATTCTAACAAACTCAAGCGTTAGTAACTAACTTATTACAATGATGTTATTGGTAATATGCTATAGCTAACTTCCTAAAAAGGAAAGTGGACACTCAGTTTGGGACAGAGGAAGTATTTATTTTTATAAACAAAATTTATTATTTGTTATTTTGTAGTTTGTTTTGTTTTTTTATTAAAATTTCTAATCCATACAAATTCGATTCGGTCCAAGATTAAAACTTTTGGTCCAATCCTCGGTTGAAATATCTTTGAATTTTGGTCTTGGCTCCAATTTGGCCCACTTTTGTTTTTGAAGCAACGAGCATTAATTTAATATATAATATGAACAAATGAGTGTTACTTTGAAGACATACTCAGTAGGTGATAAAATATACTCGAAAGATTATAGTAGTTACTGCATGATTTAATTTCTCATATCCTGCTCAATCCACCGATGTACTAAATGGTTGAATGAATAATTATTCATCAACTTGATTTCTTATATGTCATAATCAACTATTTATATCTCATCCGCTGTTATAAAAGCTATACAATTGAATGCAACCTGTTGTGTAACTTGCATATAAGTTTTCAGATAAAAAATAATACTCCCTTCGTCCCAAAATAAGTGTCTTGGTTTTCATTTTGAGAAAAATTAGTGAAAAGTTAATGTTCTACCTTTTCTGTTGTTATCCCATGGCTATATGTTGCAACAAATTTAAGGTATATTAACTTATTATTGGAATATTATTGATAATTCATGCATTACTAACTTATTAAAAAAGAAATAAGACACTCATCTTGGGACGGAATGAGTATTTTTTGTAAGAACCTTTGAGTCGCCAGTTTGGTTTATGTTGGCAAAAAAATTCAAGGAGTTAGTAAAAGAAATTTAAAATGAACGAGTAGATAGTGAGAGGTATTAGTCAAGAAAATGCCCCTTGATGAACAATTTACTGATAAAATGAGTCAATATATTTACAAAACCTCACACGACATCATAGGTATTGCTCAGATTTCTCTTTGGGTTTAAGCCATTGACCGTATTAAAATTATTTCTGCTACGGCCAATGCCTGATTATGCTGCCCTGTTCTTTTGAACTTGTAGATAGATTAGGTCCTTGTTTTGGTTTTGCATTCTACTTGTATGTTTTGCTGCCCATTTGTGTCCATGTTTAGATTGCTATCTCTGCTACATCCATAACAGAAAATTGTGTAAACTACAGGACGCTGCCTTAAAAAATTACTTGAAGCCAATTAATGCCCACGCTCAAGCCGTGGTGGACATGCGGCTTGAGGAAGAGAAGAATAAAAATAAGATGTTGCTAGAAGTAATGAAGCAACAGGCACTCGATGATCAGGCGGAAGCAGAAATACCAAATGCATCTTCTACACAACAGAATTCACTGAAAGATATATTGGAAGCCCTGCGGCAGCAGGCAGCACTTAAAAATGCAGAAGCGGATAAAAGTGCAGACTTACCCCAGGAATCAGAAAAAGGTACGAGTGAATCCTCGACCAAGACTTCTTGAAACTATCAGTTTATTTAGATCTACTCCTGGGGAAGACTTTGTTCATCGTTTTTGTGAAATGATACATACAATAAATAACGTTCCAACTTCAAACTTTGATTACATGAAAGAGCTCTTGATGCTTCTTCACATCCTTTCTGGCTTACCTTGCTCTCATGTATTTGGGTTTTGTTTTGGGTTAAAGCTGTTTGCTTTGGCTAACCAGTTCTGTTTCAGTCTCTATGCGACCTCTTGTAAAACTTGTGTATTGGGAGTTACAAAACAGGATTCTGAGTTGAGACTGTGATGTGACTTTGTTTTCACTGGTTTTAGTTTAATTGGGATGGATTGAAGATGCTTAAATCTATGTTTATAAACTCTTGCATGAATAGTGCACATTAGGTAAAATTATTTTATATGAATAAGCTAAACAATACACATGACATAATAAGTTGTGGATTTTTGGTAGCCTCTGTTTCCTTTTAAAATCTGTCTATCTGACCAATTAAATTCTTGCAACAACTATGACTTAATCATGCCCATTTAGCCTTAATTGGGGTAGTTAGATCAGCATTGTTTTTTATCACTTTCAATTTTCTCATTTCGACTTCAACTCTTTGGACTTTAGCGCGATATTAATCACGTAACTCTATAGTTGCGTCTTTTGACCTCAGTTTCAGGTGTTAAGAAGTGTAATTGCGTTATTGTATAATGCGAAAAGATTTGTTGTTTTTGTATTACATTATAGATCAAAATTTTAAATTAAACCCGATAATTTACAGTGAAATCTGTTTTGATTGGCCTCAGGAAAAAGAGGAGCATAGAGGCATTTTCTCCTTATTATATATAAATAAAGAATTAAGAATAAACTTTTGGGTAATTAATTATTATGGAGGACCAATCTATGAGGACCACATTGTGAGGAAGGCCAGCACCCATTTGTTTTCAATTCTGTGTTCATAGTAATGTGCATATAGGAATTGACTTCATGAGTAGATTATACAACTAATTAAAGGAATGTGAATTTATACATTTCATACTATTTTGGTTTGAATTATATTTATTTGTCGTGATATTTTAATATTTTATTTTTATTTATATGGTGAATGTTCTGTTAAATTTAACCGTTGTTAGAAATTTTATAGAAAGTTATTATTTTCATTATGAGTTTTAATATTTTTCGGTATTATCTTCTTTTATATGATCATGAAGAAGACAATAATTTTTTTTACCTTTTATCACTGTTTGTAGTTAAGATTTTAACCAAATATACGACAATATGAGATTTACGAATCATATTAAAATATTTTGTTTTATGATGTCTATTAGAGTTATTATCCGCTGAAAATAAATAACTATTTTATGTTTCATTTCGCGACAACTAATTAACTAGCTATGCTTACTTCAAAAAAAAAAAAAATTAACTAGCCATGCTAGTAATTGAGTATTTTATATAAAATTGACAACAACAAAAAATCATTTACTTTCCTCAAGAGTTGTATAGTTTTATTAACCTTCAAATAATTTAAAGAAATAAAAATTTCATTATTATAGTATTTAAAAAAAAAAAAAAAAATCCTTCAAACTTGCTTATTAAATAATTATATCGGTCACATGATTGATACAATGACACTGAAGAAAGGAAAATGATATTTATTTTTCAGTTAAATTTAATAAAATTACACAATTATTGATCACATATTGTTAGTTAGTTGGTGTAAAATAATAGCTAAGGCAAGTGTTTTGTTTTTTACCTGCAATATAAAGTGTGTATATAATCTCCATTAAATTCACCCACCAGAAGTTCTTGATTAGATGAGCATGAAAACATTAGTTGTGACTTGTGAGTGACTCATGATCCTTCCATGAACACAAGAAAAAGTGCTTACTTTACTTGAAAGATTAAAATTGCAACTCCAATTTTCCTCAATTAAATCACTTTTTTTTTTTCTTTTTTTTACAATTAGAAACGTTATAAGTCCTTTCTATGAAAGACTTTTATTTTTTTAATAAGCGTACCAATCGAGGCTTGAATTTAAGATTTCTGGAGAAGCAAACACATTATTCAAAATACAAGTCTACAGCTCGTTGTAGTGGATTTTAAAGAGAGAAATCTCAATGTCATAAAATGAGAATACATCGTACCAAGGAAGGGGTGAGATTAATTGTTGACGATGTGGGCTCTAATTCAAGTCTCATTGCCAAGCGAGTCTCAGAACCTTTATGCGCTCTATTAAAGTAGAATGGAGCTCGTACATCGGATAGCATCCTAGAGTTTTTGGTTCTCGGGGGTGCTAGAGGCCCTAAAGGTGTAGCTTGTACCTCCTTAAGAGTATATTTTATCTTTGAAGGCAATGTGTCTAGTGGTTCTCCTTGTGAGCATGAACATATTTTTTTGTGACAGAACGTCAAGCTGATTTTTAGTTGAGAAGAATTCTATTAAGGGTGGAGCATCGCTTGAGGGTTTTAAGTGTAAAACGAGATGTTCCTCTTAAAACTAAGTGAAGATCTATTACTTAATTAAATTGACTTGATGTCGGGCTCATTAAGAAGTGGGAGAGAGTCCTAAAAAATTCTAGTACTTGTGAATGGTGGGTGCATCAATGTGAATAGTTTTAACTTGTAAATGAGAAGTCGGGACTCGAAGTAACACCAAATCGTAGATAATTCATGAATTTAAAGACCCTAAAAAATCTATCAAAATTGTAGTGCAATAGCTAGGAGTGGGAAGTCATGGAAACAAAGAAGATAAGAGGCAATAGCCATGAATAATGAATGGGAGGTGGGTGGAGGAGTCTGAATTTCACTTCTCAAAGCTATTATTAGATATTAGCTATATGTAAATGTACACACAATTATGTAATTATTAGTGAGTGTGTATATATTAAATTAAATGGTTATATATATATGAGATTAGGTCCAAGTACTCTGTTTGGACCTAGAAAGCTACTCACTATGTCAAAGCTGTGTTAAAGCCAAGAGTGCTTGGGTCATCATCTTTATTTTGTTGAAAAATCAGATAGTGATGCCCCAACTCATTTCATTCTATATCTAGGTGTAATATTGTGTATATATGGGCACAAATGTTTTATCAATAAT